>JARUHE010318487.1:0-19998 GCA_031471125.1 Archaeomysis grebnitzkii | reverse complement strand
CAAAGTGTTTGCAATTGTGATAAATATCCACTGTGGGCAAAGTGTTTGCAATTGTGTTAAATATCCACTGTGGGCAAAGGGTTTGCAATTGTGATAAATATCCACTGTGGGCAAAGGATTTGCAGTTGTGATGAATATCCACTGTGGGCAAAGGGTTTGCAATTGTGATAAATATCCACTATGGGCAAAGTGTTCGCAATTGTGATAAATATCCACTGTGGGCAAAGTGTTTGCAATTGTGATAAATATCCACTGTGTGCAAAGAGTTTGCAATTGTGATAAATATCCACTGTGGGCAAAGTGTTTGCAATTGTGACAAGTACCCACTGTGGGCAAAGGGTTTGCAATTGTGATAAATATCCACTGTGGGCAAAGAGTTTGCAATTGTGTTAAATATCCACTGTGGGCAAAGGGTTTGCAATTGTGATAAATATCCACTGTGGGCAAAGGGTTTGCAATTGTGATAAATATCCACTGTGGGCAAAGTTTTCGCAATTGTGATAAATATCCACTGTGGGCAAAGGGTTTGCAATTGTGATGAATATCCACTGTGGGCAAAGTGTTTGCAATTGTGATAAATATCCACTGTGGGCAAAGGGTTTGTAATTGTGATAAATATCCACTGTGGGCAAAGGGTTGCAATTGTGATAAATATCCACTGTGGGCAAAGTGTTTGCAATTGTGATAAATATCCACTGTGGGAAAAAAGTTCGTAATTGTGATAAATATCTAATGTGGGCAAATGGTTTGCAGTTGTGATAAATATCCACTGTGGTCAAAGGGTTCGCAATTGTGATAAATATCCACTATGGGCAAAGTGATCGCAATTGTGATAAATATCCACTGTGGGCAAAGAGTTTCAAATTCTGATAAATATCCACTGTGGGCAAAGGGTTTGCAATTGTGATCAACCTCTACTGTGGGCAAAGGGTTTGCAATTGTGATCAACCTCCACTGTGGGCAAAGGGTTTGAAATTGTGATCAACCTTCACTGTGGAGAAAGGTGTTTCAATTGTGATAAATATCCACTGTGGGCAAAGGGTTTGAAATTATGACACATACCCACTGTGGGCAAAGGGTTTGCAATTGTGATAAATATCCACTGTGGGCAAAGTGTTTGTAATTGTGATAAATATCCACTGTGGGAAAAGGGTTCGTAATTGTGATAAATATCTAATGTGGGCAAAAGGGTTGCAATTGTGATAATTATCCACTGTGGGCAAAGTGTTTGTAATTGTGATAAGTATCCACTGTGGGCAAAGTGTTTGTAATTGTGATAAATATCCACTGTGGGTAAAGTGTTCGCAATTGTGATAAATATCTACTGTTGGCAAAGTGTTTGTAATTGTGATAAATATCCACTGTGATCAAAGGGTTCGCAATTGTGTTAAATATCTACTGTGGGCAAAGTGATCGCAATTGTGATAAATATCCACTGTGGGCAAAGTTTTTGTAATTGTGATAAATATCCACTGTGGGCAAAGTGTTTGTAATTGTGATAAATATCCACTGTGGTCAAAGGGTTCGCAATTGTGATAAATATCCACTGTGGGCAAAGGGTTCGCAATTGTGATAAATATCCACTGTGGGCAAATGTTTTGCAATTGTGACAAATACCCACTGTGGGCAAAGTGTTCGCAAATGTGATAAATATCCACTGTGGGCAAAGTGTTTGTAAAATATCCACTGTGGGCAAAGTGTTTGTAATTGTGATAAATATCCACTGTGGGCAAAGTGTTTGTAATTGTGATAAATACCCACTGTGGGCAAAGTGTTTGTAGTTGTGATAAATATCCACTGTGGGCAAAGAGTTCACTTTAGTTTTGATTTGAAGTCAATTAATTCATTTCAACTAGTTTTGTTACGTTACCTGTAACTTCTAACATTGTTTTAATTTGCAATTAATTTTCCTCTGTTAAGCATATTTTTTTCTTGATTGTCAGTTAAATAAATGTTGACCCATAAGTGGTTTGGCTAAAAGTTGGGTCCAGGTGAAAAAATTTGGTTTTGTACAAAACGATTTAATTTTATGAGGTTCAAGTTTTTCATATTTAATATTTTTAATTGAAATTAATATTTTTAATAAAGTAAAGGCTTCGCCTTAGTTCAATTTGAAAATTGTTTAATTATAATTAGATTACACACGGATATAAATATTTAGGTTGAAAGTAATCTATCATGGCTGATAATGTAATTATATTTTTATTACAACCTCAGTTGTATATTTAGATCAGTATTTCAATTAGATGAATGATAGTAGATATAAATACTTGCGGTTATTTAGCAAATCTCCCTCTTATAAAAATAGATTCTAAGGCAATTTTGAAAGGTTAAATAAAATAGAATATTTAAATTATTTTAAGTTGTATATATTTAATACAATAAGAATGTATTGTTATGAATTAGCAGTTAATAAGTTGTTCTATTTGAAGATCCAAAAATGTTGTTTTAGTTTTCTCCCAAAGTTTGCAAATGATGTACACTTCCATCATCTTCAACATAACTTGGCTTTTCTCGGTTGGTTTATAAAACGGGATATGTTCCATTTGGAAGAGCCAACTTATCTATTACTTGTACGTACTTGTACTAAATTGGTCCGTAATTGAATTATATTTTTTTGCGAATATTCCAATAACTTGCGTAGTCGTAAGTGTGATTGTTATCCTGAAGACATACGTATTTCAAATAAATGAATCTATCTTGGCCTAATAATACAAAAGACAAAGCATTAAATAACATATCAACCGCCATTAAAAAATCTTTATAACGTTAATTTTAAGATAATTATTCGAGGATAAAATCAAAAGTATTGGTGTGGGCGACTACCGAACAAAATGACCCTTCCTTGATCCCATATCTCCGACAACTAAAGTTGTTTGTTAACCCTTTAACGTCAATTTGGACGAATTAGTCACGTTAAAGAAGTTTATTTTCAATGCAAACCCTATTGTAGTAAAGACTAAGATAAGAATTACGCAGGCGTTAAAGTATTAAGGCTTTAAGGACAAGAGTCAAAGCAATTTTGTGTATAAATGAATCTTCCAAGAGGTTCTAGAGGTGTACTTGGGCGACAGTTTTAACCAGTTTAAACTGGTTCTGATGGGGGTGGGAGAGGGGGTTAATTGATGAAATTGTTCTGTTATACTTACTGGTTTTGCTTTTTCGTTTACAGCCTACTTGAAGCAACTTGTATTATGTTTCAATTAAATTAAATAGAACTACAAACCATATGAACAAATGACAATTAAAACCATAATAATTATACAAAGACATTTAAATGATATTCATGTGTATAATTTAAAAAACAATCTCTGAATGTTTTCAAACAAAAGAACACATTGTTCAAATGTTTATTATTCCACGTCAAATGAACTGTTCAAATATTGTGTACCTATGACTTAAAAATGGGAAGTTGTAAAACTTATTTTTTAGTTTTGTTATAATAAAACTAAAAACTGTCTTCATTTGGGAACATTGAGAAACTTAAGAGTGTAAATATAAATCCACTCAACAATCTAAAACTATTGCCAAATTTTTACAAACATTCGTTTTGATTTAAAAAAATCACCGAAGTTTTTTTGGTAAAGAAATAATTCACTTATTTTATGAATATAATTTAGTTCTTTGTTGTAATAAAATTTCGAAACTGAATTTTAGTTTGAAATGATTTCATTGAATAAAAAAAATTGAAATCGATTATCTTATTCTGTTCTTCATCACTTGCAATGTCCTTTGTTTTTTTCCATCTGTGAACCATCTTTTCGATGTAAATAATTGAAACGTCAAAAGGAAATTGTTTGCACATTGTTTATTACTGACCTTAATTGTCCGTCACTGTACTTTGAATAATCTTTTTTGTTAAGCTTTGCCACACGTGATGTGAAAATTGATCTTCGTTTGGTTTCAAATTATTAGTTGGAATTAATTAGTGCGTTCATTTCAGTAATTAAAGTAATGATCGGTTTGTGTAGAAATATTTTTCAAATGTTTACATTTATGGTTTAAATAAGTCTTTCTTAGTGTCACCGAAAGGAAAGGTATTGAGTATTCCCATAATGTCTATAAACGGCTTCCATTTCTTTTAAATACAGTGTCAATATTTTGTCAATTGAATTTGCGGGAATATTTTCGAGTAAATGTCATAAATTCGGCTTTAATTTAATACCTTCAAAACAATGGAATATAACCATTCTTTTTTTCTATTTTTGTTCAGTAGTTGAGCTATTTATGGTGGGCATCTGCTTCAAATGTAAAAAATATATCTAGGTTGAGAATTAGGCCACAAGTAAGCGGTGACCAATTTCTTTGGATGTTTCGATTTTGTTTGCGTTACTAAACGTCATCTCTCCATGAAAAGAAAATAATGCTTCCAATACTATTTTGTGACATTGAACTTTTATGATTTGTCGTTTGTACTGAAAAAAATATGTTGGTTTCTAACTAATGGGAAACAAATTTTAAAACAAAATAATGATGCAATATTAACGTTCAAAGTTTGTACATTTCACTGCAAGTCGATTCGAATTAATAGTTGCTGAGAAATACTTTAAAATATAATTAACGAAGTAATTGTTATGAGAAAAATATAAAAATAATTTTTAAGTTTTTCCGGCTTGATTAATAAGGATGTAGCTAAATGCACTGTCATAAATCTATGCGAATATTTGGCACTGTGTCATTGGCATCATTCAGCATGTTTAAGCATTTTTAGACGACTCGAATTGTCATTTCATATCTTGTTGTTACAAGCTTTTATTTTATTGTATATAAAAAAATTATTTAAACATTTTTTTGAAGTAGTTCAAATCATCTTTAAAATGGTTTGGGTAACATTTCTTTAAGAGAAATGACTTTTTATCTTGTTACATTTAAGTTGTTTTATGTGTTGTCTATTAATAAACCTAGATTTAGGACAGTTAGTAAATAACTGCAACATGTTTGATAATGCTTAGGCTTTTCATTGTTTTTTCCTAATGGAGGTAAATATAAAAATTTTGAAAAATAATGGGGCTCTTACCAGAAATAATGTTGGTTAAAGAAGTTACTTTGTTTAACGTAAACATAGGACATAATTTAACCTTGAAACGACTGTTGTCATTAATGGAGTTCATAGGCCTAACATTAGTATGAGGCAGGACTGATGATTGTTATAAAGCTTTACAAAGCAATATTTAGTCTTTTTTTAATTTTTATGAATGTTTACATTTGAATAGGCATTATTTTTCCAACCTTTGACCAACAGAAAAAATGTGTGGTCAAAACTCATCTCGATTTACATTGATTATTTTGTTAACAAAGAAACTTACAGGTTGTTGTTTGCTTCCACTTCCCATAGCCGATGTAGGTTTGTGTCATTGATGTACAACTGACAACTCGTAGCCTTTAATTACTTTCACATGTGCCTATCCCGTTGAATAATAATATTGCCATGACTAAACAAAGAATTTTTATTGATTCGAATTAACAATAAATCCGGACTATAAATAGAAATTATTTTGATGCTTGTCAATCGTGTTTTCTATTTTGGTTTCACTGTCCCACCAATTTCCTTTTTCATAGTTTGGAATGTGGTTTATGAAAAAGTTTACACTTTTGTGACGTTGCTTTATTTTCTTTGTTAATTATTAACAATTGCAATCGTATTGAAAAGATAAAATTTGTCTTTCTTATGAAATGAGATGAAATAGTTTTCTTGTTGATAAAAACTTAATTTAAAATTAAGTTGATGAAATTATAGTATCAAACGTACAGTAACTTGCTTGCTTGATTAATATAAAATCAATTTAGTTATTTTAGACTTCATAAGTATCACTTATAATATGAATAACATACGTTACAATAAACACTTTTAACCTTAATAAAAAAACATTTAAAGGATAAGAACAAAATTCCTAAAAGTTGAACGATCGTTTGCTATCCCTTCTACACCAAGACGAGATATGCTACTTTTGCAAATAATGCTACAAAGTTTACACTTTTTTTAAATATTTAAAAAAAATTCTGACGTATGTTTAATTTTGTTTTAAACAATTTGAATTATTAACATCTTAAAATGTCGTTCAGGAATTATTCGTTTGTTTTGGTTGCTTTGTTCAGGATGCAATCCTGAGTCGTTCAGGATCCAATCCTGAGTCGTACGAGGATAAAATCAAAGTTTTCGATGACCTATAATTCTAAATTGACTAAATCATTCGTTCGAAGCAACAAAAATATAATCAAATCTTGAATAAAATAGAATAAAATCTTGATTGGTTTCGTTTGCCAAAAACAAACAATTCGCCGATGTTTCCGTTTCAGTCACTTGCTTCCAATTTGCATTATGTGAATAATTTACATTTTATTATCCACCAAAGGGAAAGCGAACCGGAAGTTCAATCCTTATTCCGTCGTTGTCATAGTTGTCAGGACCAACTTTTAATTGTTCATTTTAATGCAACAATTGTTTAGAACAAAATTTAAAAAAAATCCGTTTGATCTACATTTACTTCAGGTTAATGTTTCTAAGCTGTATTGTTTTTGAAACAAAAACTTCCTTTATGTTTTCAAAAAGTAAAATTTGTCTTTGTGTTCTATAAAAATGTTTAAATTTCAATGCACTTTCGTCTAGGATTTTTCTAAAGTTTATATCTTTCAAATAAGGTTAGCTCAAGCGAGGTTGGTGTATACATTCTAGAGATTAATTTTTCTTTTTATTTGACGTTTTCTTAAGGAAAAACATTCGTTCAGTGAACTGTTCAAATTTAATTACGCGCGACGTTAAATAGTTTGAGGGAAGACAAACATCCAATTTAGTACAAAAAGTATTTACATTGTATGTCGTAAGATAATGTTTTTATTAATATAAAGTGAGGTGAAACCTGCAAAATGCATTGTAGGTCAGACATTAGCCAGAGTGAGGACGAATTAACGAATCAATTGATTGTTGATGCTTCCATCAACGTTCACACGGTTGATCTCAAGGTCGTTTTGTCCAAGGTCAACGATGATCAGGTTGTTGACTTGTCGTGGAATTATCCTTCGAATATTTATGGTAGGATTGACACCGTCAAACGAACTTCAACAGCCTAACATCGCAAATCCAGTCAAACGTTCCAACTTGAATACAAAATAATTTCCACCTCTTTCAGTTTGGTTGTTTCTTGCAAATAATAGTTGGCTCAATTTGAAATCTGTTTTTGTTCTGAAATACAAGCACAAGTTTTATGTAATTTTTGTCGGCCAATTTCTTTCTACTCACTTTTAGTCATTAATTGTGGCCGAAAGCTTTCAATTTTAATGGTGTAACAATTATTGGATGAAGAAAGTAAATTATTAATTTATATTTTAGTTTTCATAAAAAATGTTTTTTACAATCATAGACTTGTTTCATTGAGTAAAATGCATGATTAATTTAATTGTTTTGTTTTGTAAAGAAACACTTCAGACACAGCGATTGTTTTTCGTACCTTGCTTAAAACTTATTTAAAAGTAGAAATAACTAAATATCGTCTTTGTTAGTTTGCCTTCTGAGTTATTGTGCAAATAACATTATTACTTATGTGAAAAAAGTATTATCTCTTGCATGTTACAGAAATAAGTTGCACTACATTAACGCTGAATGTCAAGTAATAAAAGGATTAAGTAAAAAAATAATCCGTTTTTGTTAGTATTTTGAAACCATTATGTTTGACAGAAATATTTTAATGCGAAATTAGAGTAATTCGTCTTCATTCAAACTTATTGTTTTTATTATAAAAATCAAAACAATGTTTATGGCTCTGATGTAAACAATACTTTCACCGATTTGCGCATGTCAGGTAAATGAAAGAGGATTTATTTACAAAAGAAATTTTTTTAAATTGTTGTACTTTCTACACAATAATATAACTACAAAATAATAATTCTTATGAATGTCCTTAGGATATAAATGTTTACATTATGTTAGCTTTAAATACCATAAAAAAAATTTTAAACATTGTGCCGTAAAGAAAAATTTGTCACACTAAAATTTAATGTTTTGATTAATTGAATTATTTTTCATTACTGAATAATATTTCTTTTCCTATAAATATTTTTTTTTTGGTTTGTAAATGTGCCAATAGCCTCAGATATTTACTAAAAAATCTAGACATTTGTTTACATTATAAAGACACATTAGTATGCAAACATAAAAAGAGGAATGCGTGGATTAGTTGTGGTTTCAAAAGATCATAAAATGCCATTCAGGCTGCAATAAAATGTCGCTCAAATCCCCTTCGGTGCCAAGAATGCCAACGCCGAATGGCACTTCCGATGAAACCAAAAATTTCCACATTTTTATACGACAAGAAAGGCAAAAAATAAAATAGGTTGATTATCGAACCTCTTGAAGATGTCGATGAAATTTGATTTGGAAGACTCGGCGCCATTTTGTTCTTAGGCCTAAATGATAAATAAAAAATCCCAAAGTCTGTTTAACACCAATTGTAATTGAATCTTTCTCTTCTACACTCAGGTTACTTTGTCTATTGAAAATAGATGTTTGACGAAAGGCTTACCATAAAATCAGTGTTCTCACGCTTTTATTTAATAATTAGCCAAGTTTTATGTAAACAAATATTTACTTGTTTTTAAATTTATAGATGTTTTTTAACTTTATACATCTGGTTTTTAAATCTGTAAATCTTATTTTTGGTTTTTATCTAAAATTAGGTTTAAAAAAAGTTTTTGTTTTCAAATTCTATAAATTAATATGAAATATCTAATTTTCAGTCATTTTTATTATATTATATTATATTTAAAATACTCGTTCTTTAAACCTATTTTATTATTTTAAAGATTATTAAATTAACAATTAAAATCCGAAAAATGTTACCATACAAACTAAACGCATTAAAGATAACATTGAAAAGAGAAGAGTATATCCTTGCCACACTAAGGGTTAATAATTGTCAAAAGGGCATAAATTAAATAATAACTTTATGTTGTGAGGAATGTAATCAATTTTCAACATTTCCTTTCGATCAAATTAAAATGCGTGTCATTCTGAAAGAATGTTTTATTTACATTTCGGTTTCAACGAATTCTGGGAAAAGATTTCATTCATTTCAATTTGTTTTGAAACTTACTTTTTTGCATCAAAACAGAAAGACACTTTTGATCATCGATCAATATTTACATCCACTTTTAGAACTTTGAATGGGTTGACCACGTTCAAACACGTTGAAATGAAAATATGTTTTTGTAAGACGTAATTAGAACAAACCAACAATGTTGTACGAATTTGTTCTCGAAATGCAAGGAGGTAAGGAATAAATTTGCAGGAATTGAAATGTTAGTTTCCTCGAAGAAAACTTTAGACGTTGGCCTTCAATAATATTTATTTAGTGTTTATGAAATATTTGTTCAATTATTTGAATGTTTTTGAAATATTTATTCGACCAAGTTTATCTTATTTGAATGGCGCGAATTTCGCTCGCATGCGACAGACTGGCATCGGTGAAAGAGTGTCGTTGGATCAAACTTGTTCGCCAGAAGTTAGGTTCATTTGTTATTGGAGTATTAGGTACGGTAGTTAAGTTAGGTGCATTTGTTATCGGGTTGTTAGGTGCATTTCTTATCGGATTATTCGGTAGCTAAGTTAGGTTTATGGTCTATTTCGGTTTGTTGCGTAGCTAGTTTACTTTGTATCAGTTTGATAGTTTGTTTTTCATTCGTCTTTTGAATATGTTCAAATAAAATTATAGAATAGGATGAAAACCACCATCCGGCTCAAATATGTAAGGAACCAAAGACTTAGAACTTCAAGTGATAAAAAGTTTAATTTGTCAAGAAAAAATTATAATGTGAAACTCCCTAAAATTATGTAAATCTTATTTTATGAAATGCCCCACAACTTAAATTATGAATGTAAATAAATAAAAAAAGTTGCTTATGTTACAAAAATCCAAATCCTTGAGAGTACAAGATAAATGACATCTTAAATTAATTCATTATTTTCCGTCATTTTTAATTACTTTTATTCAAACATTTTTATTTAATTCATTGGTGTCATAACCGCTCTTCTATTTTCAATGTTGGGTAAAATCCGTTTCAATGTTGAATGAAATATTGAAGTTAATTTTATTTTTATTGAATTAAATCTTCCTCGCTTCCTTAAATATTTTGTTTTTTATTTGGTTGCGAAAAATCATTTTTGTCTACTCATTATTAAATAAATTTATGAACAAATAATCATTGAATTGTTTTTTCCATTTTTTTTGTTTTATATAAAACTAGAATCAATTTTGTTTAATGATTTCTAACAATTATATTTTGCGCAGATTTTTACAATTGACTTCGTGTTGAGTAATTCAGTTGAACTTAATGTGTCGATGAACATTTTTTGTTTCATTAATTCGTTGCCGTGAAATTATTTTAAAAAATGAATGTTTAATATTTTATTTAATTGTGAAATGTTTCTCAACCAAATAAAATAATTAATAAATTCAAGAAAATATTTAATTTGATAAACAATTTAAATTAAAAAGTCTAACGAAATATACTCATTTGTTTCGTTTTCTTTAAAAAAAATTATTTTTACATTTGCTGAATACTTGTTATTTATTGAAACTATACAATACGGTGAGATGTTTTGTTAATTGCTGTAACTTCAGGTTTATAGTTAGTTATTTCTATGAATATTTAAGTAACTCTAGTAAAAGAGGTAATTTTTGCAAATAATTACTTTCCTTAAAATAAAATTTTGCGTTGCAGTACATGTTGAGCTCAGTAAATGTAAATGAATATTTTATGCCATAGTTCTATTGTATATATTTAACTTTAGTTTTCTTAAAAAAAGACAAGTTAAATGTTATATAAAAACAAGTGGGAGTAAATTTCGTTTTTTTTTTCAATTAGTTTCTTGAATAAAATTGCAATAAATGAATGGAATGTGTCCTGTGAAAAAGTAATAATAATCAAAAATAATAAAAACATTTACACTTGGAGACACAACATATCTGCTCTTATTATGATTTATCGCGAGCATATTTGGCCGGGTGCCAAAGGGTAAATTTTTGTCACCATTGTTTGACGAGGCGAATTTTAGTGCCAGCCAGGACAGTGCCAGAGTGTCAGTGGCTGTGCCCGAGTTCAGTTGTGTCGTTTCGCCCGTCGCAAACGTCGTTTTCAGTCGCTGGAATTTACTGGATTAATCCGTATTAAATTTAATTTTACGTGACCAACTACAAAAATGTCGGCGATGAATTGAAGGTTGATGCTCGAATCGTTGTATGGCTCTTGACGCAGTCGTATTATGTGCTTCCGTGAATGTGCAACATTTTGGTGTGCTCAGTCTGACGGTTGAGAGCTCCTTTAGAACTTTAGTACAAAAACACACGCATCGAAACAGTCTTTGTTGACCTTTCTTCCACAAGAAAGCCTCTGTGATATTAGTCTAGTCATCAAATTCCCAACCAAACCACTCTAGTGGAAAATAACAAAAATATTGGTGACTGTAACCAAATAAATCTAGTGACTGTGACCATAACCAAAGAATCTAGTGACTGTGACGAAACAAATTTAGTGACCACAACCAAAGAACCTAGTGACCGCAACCATGGTTCGGAGGAGCTATGGCCACGTGATCCCGCGGGAGGACGGTCTGTTGGTGCTGGCGATGACGCAGGAGGAGTGGTCGAAGGAGCAGAAGCGACGGTCGTGGATCAAGGCTCTGTTGGCCGCCATCTTTCTTGACAGGTTTGCCGACGTTCAAGTGTTTGAATTTGTCAATTGGTTCAAATAAAAATATTTAAGGATTTTTGTTCATTTGAAGGCACAATATTTGTATTGTTGAATGTAATTTAATGTTATGTAAAGAAAGCCATGGGGGAACTCTTGTTTCTTATGATGTAGGCCTAAGCTATAAGTTGCCTTATTTTAGTATTTCCTAAATGTTGAATGTCATGACAACTGAAACGTCAAAACAATTTGTTGTTGTTGATTTTTCATCATTTATAATTTCTACAAGTAACGTTTATTTTTTGTTTTTCAGGAGATTGAGTTTACGACCTTCTGCTGAAGAATTAGAAGAAAGAAATATTTTAAGGAGTAAGTTCTATTTTTTATGTTTTCTAACGTATCTGTTAGAGCAACAAAATGACCTGTTGTAGTACCTGTAGGCATGTCAATTTACTATCGCCCAAAAAATAGGAGTCCTCCTCATTTAGAATTTTTTCAAAATTATATTAATAATAAAACAAATTTATGTCTTCGTATTTAATAATAACCAACAAAACATTTTAAAACTTATTTTCAAAATTATATTAATCAGCTTAATTGTAAATAAAACAAATTTATGTCTTCGTATTTAATAATAACCAACAAAGCATTTTAAAACTTAGTCTTGTATTTGCATCATTTTTTTACCTAATCTTGATTTATAAATTTTTTTGAAGGTTACATAAATTTTTTAATTATGGTTGATTTTTTAAATAAGTTTTTCATAGCTACTGTTTTTCTGATATCTTGTTTTTTCCACAAAGAATAATTTGATTGAAATGTTTTTCCTAAATTTTTGAGCTAAATATTATACTAAACATAGTTTATAAAGATGAAATTATTATTAAAAAAAACATTTTAATTAATTAGGATGATTTACATTTGCCAACATCTGCAATGGTTAAATTTTTATTTGTGATAATGTTTATAAAACCAAATCACAGTTTATGCAAAATTTACCAATTCTATTTCAAGTTTTGAGTTTTACAGCAATGCAGTTATTTAAACTTATTGCATTGTGTTGTTTATGAATTCAACTCAAGGTTGTTTAAATGATTTTAACTGTTTGTTCATTTTTTCTCAGATTTGAATAAAATAATTTCAAAACTTTTCTCTTTGCAGAAACCACAAATGAAGAAGCCAGAAGAGAAAAAGAAGAGAAGCGCAAAACCCTTCTCCGTAAATTGTCTTTCAGGCCAACGGTAGAAGAATTGAAAGAAAGAAAAGTGAGTTCCATCAAAATCAATGTAGATGTCAAATTATAAAATGATTTATTTCACATTATAAATTTTTGAAAAAAATGTTTCAACTTTGGTTGTTTCGTCAGATTATTCGTTTCAACGACTACATAGAAGTGACGCAGGCGCACGAGTACGACAGGAGAGCAGACAAGCCTTGGACGCGCCTGACGCCTCGCGACAAAGCCGCCATTAGGAAGGAATTGAATGACTTCAAGAGCACGGAAATGGAGGTGCACGAAGACTCGCGACACTTAACCAGGTGAGCTCGATTTTTTCACCTTCAAAATGTCTCCATTTTTTGGTGTCTATACAATTCTATTTTATTTCAGTTACGAACTTCATGTTTTGTTAGGTTCAATGTTTTATATAAAGAGGTTAAACAGTCCGAAAAGATATACTCCACCCAGTTTACTATTTCTGTAGAGTATTTGTCATATAGTGGTGCTATATAAAATTTGTTAACATTATATTACATTACTATTTGTTTGTTGAGGTGGATATTATGTGCACATTTATGAAGTCTCTTTTCTATATCTACAGATTCCATCGACCTTGAGGTCCCGATGTGAATGCAGGAAATATTACTTGTCAGAAGCCAAGACGTGCTCGTCAAACGGTGGGTGTGGCGCGAGTCTTTTCCCCAAGAGAGCGTACCGAGTGCATCCACAGACTAGTCAAGAGTGTTTCCGAGACGCGTCCAGCGCTTGTTCTGCAGGGTGTCATTACATGCAGCGATGCTTCCTTTGGGTCTTGTGATGCTCGATTCGACGGTGGTCATCTCCGATTTCCTTATTACAACAGATTACGCCGCTATCTCGCTTCTTCCAAATCTTGTTATTATATTATTTTCATGTGAAAGCATCCAAATCAATTTTATGAATTGATTGAAATCTGTAATATTTTAATTTATTTTATTATAATATTGGATTGTAAACTGAAATTAATATTTTAATTTATTTTATTGCTAAATAAATTTGAAATATTTCAATGAAGTTCTTATCTTCTGCTTTGAAATTAGTGCCTATCATTGTTATGATATTTTGCAC
This sequence comes from Archaeomysis grebnitzkii, assembly GCA_031471125.1. Lineage (NCBI taxonomy): Eukaryota > Metazoa > Arthropoda > Malacostraca > Mysida > Mysidae > Archaeomysis > Archaeomysis grebnitzkii. The sequence continues at coordinate 5,993 of JARUHE010318487.1, read as the reverse complement.
AAAATATTTTTATTGATGATACATGGTCACTGTAATTTGTTTTATTTATTTTACTAGCCCGATCTATTATATTCAAACTTTATTTTAATTGGCAATTTATTATATTGTTTTTATTTAACATCTTTAACAGTTCACAATGTCGGCTTTTCGTGCCAAAAAACTAAGGTAATCATTTATTTAAAAAGTAAACATCCATTAAGGCTTTGCCTTTCTTTTTAATGTTATGAAACAAAACAACTTTAGGATCTAAACATCATATTGTCAAGTTTTATTTTTAGATTCGTGTGAAAAAAAACGTAAGAAATTATAGTGAATGACACGAATATTATTTTGGATTAAAAATGTTAATCATTAAATACCAAAGATTTTGTATAATTCAATATTATGTTTTGAGGTAAAAATAAATATTTTTTATGAAAATAATAACTTTTTTCTTTTTATTTGTGTTGTTCATTATAATGTTTTAAGTAAATGCTCAAAATAAGATATCGTTTGTAAATTAAATTTTAAATGTTTATCAAAAGCTATTGACTTTGAACTTTGTTCATTATAAAACAAATATCTTTCTTTATATTAAGCTAATAATAATAATAATAATGAAATTATTTTGAGTGTAAATAAATATTTCAACTCTTCGATTAGTCTTTTTCCACATAGAGGAAGTTGTATGACCTGTCATGTCATTTACATAAACAGTGCTAATGGTCGTGTAGCTAAGCACTCTTGAATGATCAGAAAATGTAAACATTAAATTGCAAAGCCTTTTGAAAATAAAGTTTTAGTTACTCGAAAAATTGAAACATTCTTTCATTAAATGGTGAAACTTGAGTTATGTTTGACACTTCGAACATAGTTTGCTAGTCAGTTAAAGACAAAGTCAACACCAGAATAGTTGCCAACTAATTTCAAAAGATTCATTCATTGAAAAGGAGAAATGTTTTTAGTTAGTGATTGGTCAACAAATTTTCTTATTTTAATATTGAATAGTTTTTCAACATGTAAAATACAACGCTATGGATTTGCATTGTCTGTAAGTTTTCGTATGAAAAGTTTTGACCTTGCATTATTTTGAGTTTCCAGTTATTCAGAATTTAAGTTTTAAGTTTTTCATGTAATTATTTTCTAAATGTTTGAATTATTGTGTATAACTTACGCCAAACATTATCACTTCAATTTTAATTTTCTGCAATATTTGTATAAAATATTTTATTTTCCTGAATAAAAGTTTGTTGCAAGAATCAAACCGTTTCTGTTGAGTTTTATCATCAGTACGAACTTGAAGTTCTTTGAAATTTATTTCAGAATAAACGTAATTTAATAAATGTTTATTTTTTACATTTTTATTATTGTTATTTAATCGAAAATAATATTAAAGTTTTACAAAAAAAATTGTTACCTAATCATTTTTTCCTTTTCTCTTTTGCTTTGTTTTCAGTGAAGACCATTTAAGCTTAGCTGAAATAGACAAGACATCAGTCACAACTAATGGCTTGAATTTCAATGTTGTGTTGAGCTTGAGATTCAAATTTATTTTCTTGTGAAAAAATAATATCAGTTTTTTCACTTATTGTAAAAATAATATTACAATGTTCTGAATTTTGAGCTCTATCAAGTTCTATTGATATCCCTGTAAATCTTGTAATTAATATACATTAAAACAACTTATTGAAACTACTATAAACGATACCAAAATAGTTTTAAAAAGATTTGAACATAAATGAAAATTTAAGTGTGTAAAACATGTACAAAGTTATGAACATTTGTACTACATGTATAAACATTAATATTTTGTATATATACATTCATTATAATAAGGATATATTTTTCATTGTCTAAAATACTTTTAATTTGTATCTCCTATATTTTGTTTTTAGAACCTACTTCAAATCTATTAAAAAATATAAATTTGATTGAAACCTAATTTCTTGTAGAAATTCAACTTTTCAGTACAATATTATGAAACTTTTAATTCATAAATATTGCAAATGTTTAAAGCAGAAGTCTTGGCTACAACACTAAAAAATGTATAAAATATTGAAATATTCTTTTGTGTCCAAAAATATTTCTAGGTTTGTTTAACTTTTCAATAATATTTCGGTGCTAACCAATTTTTAGAAAAAATTTTCCTGGATGAAGTATTCATATATAAACATTAGAAAACCAAAAACAATTAAAATTTTATATACTGATTAAATAGAATAATTAAAATATAAAAAGTGTTTGAAATCAGTTTGAAAATGTGAACTAAAACAGGATGCAGGTATTAAAATCAAACAAAATGTGATTAATTTTAATTTGAATAAAATTAATGACAATCATTTTATAATTTTAAAATGAAATATTTCTAGGTATGGTACAGCTCTATCGATTATAGAATTTGTGATAAACAATTTTAAGTTAAAATAAATTTATAATGCTATAAAATATCAATTTAGTTAGAATATTATATTTTCAAATAAAAATATTTATTCCCACAATCATCTAAATTGAGTTGAAGTAAAAACTAGTTTTTGATCATTTTTCAGTTTTAGGTGAAAATTAATTTCATACTTTTAAAAAGTTTCGTTTTTGAAATGCAACTTTTGAGTCTTTCAAAGTTTCATAAAAGTAAGGATTTCTTTATCAATTTAATAGTTGAAAATGCTCAAATATTTGTAAATTCTGTAATGCCTGTGTATAAAATTTAACTTTTCTGTTTTGTTTACGAGAATCTCGCTGTATTTTTTTTAATTTCATTGTAAATAATTATTTTATCTGAAACCAGTAAAAAAGTTGAAGTAATAAGTGTAATCATTTTTAATAGAAAATGTATTTGATAAATTTCAAGTGTTTTCATCTCAGCAGTGCCATACGTTTCAAATCGGATTTTGTTATAAGAGAAATCTCGTTCTTACTTCTTGATTCTATTGAATAATTTTTTACAAATTTAATTCATTTTCTTATTGGTTGAATTACATTTTACGAAAAAATCTTTCTATACCAATGTATGGATTGTCTAATTTATACAGGGCTTTGATTTTGTATACTTGTAGTATTAATAATTTAAATTGAAATTAAAAACAATTTATTAGTGATCAATTGAATTTTAAGATTTAATAAAAACGCTTCTATATTAATAATGGTTTACTTTAAATTCTTAAGAAAGACTTAATGTTTTAAATCTTCATATTTTGGATGTTATAGTTTAGAGATTGTCTTAGAAAATGTAATTATTATGATTATTTTAAGATAATAATAATAATGATGATCGTTATAACCTTTGTTGTACACTCCAAATACCTTCATTATGGCGCTTTATTTCTTTGGAGTCTTTTCTTATTGTTATCATGAACTGACAATACTTTTGTAGTTGATGATATCAATCTGAACCGATATAAAAATAAACCTGCTTGGTGTAACATCCCAATTTATTCATAAAAATGTATATTGGTAAAAAATAAATATTTGTATAAACCAAACATATTTTTTTGTCTTTCAGTTGAAAAGAGGTTAAATATACTTGAGTATGGTAATATAATATGCAAATTATTTTAATAACCATTTGTAATATGAGTAATATAGTTGTAAATATTGTTAAAAATTGTATATGCATTCATGATCTCAATTCTAGAAATGGTGTTTTACATTTTCATTCATTGATCACAAAAACCCGCAAATAAAACAATACCAAATGATCCAAAAAAGGTGATACAGATGTTGAAGCAAAATTTCATTGAAGATTTAAAAAGTTTTATTTGAAATTTGTTTCATTTTTATTTCACAAGCTCTCAAATGGTGAGAAAATCATTTCCAAGTTTAATGTCGTACCTAGAAAACTTCTCATGTAGAGAGATCAATGTATTTCCACCAAAATTTTATTGGTAATTCAACAGATATAAATAATTAAACTTGAATATTGTCATTAAATATAAATATTTAATTTAAAATATTTCTGTTTTATAATATCAAAATGCAATTTATGAATATTTTTTGTGAAATGAAATAAACTGTTAAAATCTGTTGATATGTTTTGAGCAAACACAAACGATTAAATTCCATTTTCATAACTTTTTATTATCCCTTGTGTTGTAAACTTATTTTATAAACATGTTATTATTAAAGTTTACCTTTGGTTTTCATGCTTCTTATTATCCATATTATTTGCTATTTTTTGAAGGATTTAACAGTTTGAATATTTTAGTGATATTCTAGAATTAGTAATGATAAAATCACACCTGACCAGCCACTGGCAAGTATGTGGAATCGTTTCAAATAGAATTTACTGAACAACTTGAAAAGAGAAAATACTCCTTTTAAAGTAAGGATTAAAGCACTAATAAAACGTATTCATTCAATAAGGAATTGATAAATTATAATTATTGCTTTCAATAAATATTTACTAGAACTAGTATACAATCATTTATTTTTATTTATTTTATATTATTTTATTTATTTATTTATTTTTCCTAGAAGTGTATTAAGATACGCCAGTGCGGCCTATTACCTTTAGCAATTACTTTAAAATAGTTTGGCTTAGTGTGGTGATCATTTATTGAAGAAAATAATTTAGTTCACAATAGACAGCCTGTCGTTGATGGCATATATTGTACAATCCAGTGTTTCAATTTCATAAAAATGGGGACCAAAACAAATATTTTTACAAAATTATATAACCGCCTTTTAAAACCAGGAGAAATAATTTTGCGCATTTTTTATGAAATTCAATAGGAATAATGACATAATGTAGTGAGGGAATCTACATATACTGTATTTCACTAGTAGTATATTTATTATATATTCGTGTTTGCACTATAAATGACCTTACATACCCAAAATTATTCTTGAAGAAACTCGTATTATTTATGAACACTAATTATTCTGTGAAAAAAACATGTTTACTAAGTTGTATCTTTACAATGTAGGGTATGTCGACCATTATCGTCAGAAAAACAGGATACTTTGTTTAAGAATTTCACTAAAAAAAAATCACATGACGTATATAGATAAATTACATATGTAACAAAAGCACAGTATAAGGATAAACCCAGTAGTTTAAAGAACGCACTTTTAGACAAGACTTCCCCCCCTAGGTCGAAACCTTCCCCAATAACTCCGCCCCTACGTGAGTACGCCACACGGTAAAGAGTCCAATATGGCAACATTTTAATCAACTGCTGGAGAGACCAGGAGTAAGACCCACCAAGCTGGAGCGACTAGTGATGTACTAACGAATTCCTTAACTAACTGCGTTATTTCTTTAATGTGACGAAAGTAATACGTTTGCACTTCAATTCAATCATACTCCCAGCGCTGTTTTAAAAATCTGAATTAAAAATGTACACAAATTTTACATTATCGTCACTATGTGTGCCGCATAATCAACGTACTTCCACGAATCTATGATGTAACAAATCTAATTTTCTCATTCGTATTTTTAAAAAATGATTACCCGCAATATAAATTAAAGTTAATTTGAATCACTAAAAATTATATATTTAAAATATTAGTGTTTCATAACAGTTTAATTGACATTATGGATGCAAGAATTTTTAACTATTAAGTTTGTTTCCTCCTAATGTTTTTTATAAGCATACAGCCTAGTCTGATATTAAACCAGACTAAAGTGTCTCAAAACCACACAATGCAATGTTTGTATTAGCATATATAAGTAAATACTTTCAGCCAATTGAATAACTGTTTTAGTCTTCATTACATTTATAAGTGAAACTCAAATTGTTTAACATGTAAGCCGGCTAGACCTAATATAGTGAAGTGCTATTTAGCAATAGTTTATATATATATATATATATATATATATATATATATATTTATATATTATATATTATGTCACTTTCACGAAGTCTAATTTTACTAATTATATTAATTTGTGTGTCATGTGACACTGATTATGGTGTCAGATGACACAAATAACTACTTGTCAGAAAAATGCGAACTGGCAAAAAGGTTATAATATTGGTGACTATTAACCATTTAAAAGACTGGGACAAGCAATT
>JARUHE010318476.1:0-11572 GCA_031471125.1 Archaeomysis grebnitzkii | reverse complement strand
TAGTCTACATTAGGAAATTACACCAAAGTTCATTTTTGACTATAATGTATTCAAGACATATCATGAGTACATCAAAAGGTCGATTTTTGAGGTGGCTTTAAAGATTTGGAGGGGACTGTAGTATAGATAATATATAAGCATTCAGGTCATTTTCTAACGCCGACGAGGATAAGTACGACGACATCGGAATTGCTACGCCTATGTAGAGCTTTATAATGTTTGTCAACCTCATTTTCAATCTAAGTAATAAACATAAACGTTGGTTAAAATTTTAGAAAAGGTCAAAACAAAATGAATAAACTGCAAATATGCAATTACATTTAACAAACATGTTACAATGAATATAAAAATGTATGTTCATACATTTGTATACATGTTTCAATGTAAATAACAATAGCAAAATTAATTTCCATATCATAATACATATTGGGAATTATATTTTGCTTCAATGTATCATTCAAATTATAAAACAATTTACATGTCATGTTTGAACAGAAAGAAATTGTTCGATAGAAGTGCAATCAATCAATCAATCATTTGTAATAAAAAGCAAAGTAATTCAATCAAACCTTGTATTCAAAATAATTACTTAAACAATCAAATATTATAGATTATAAAACTAATATTTAATGGAATGGAATTCATAAAAAAAATATTAATTCCATAGTATACAAGAAGTTTACTTTTTAATAAGTAAAATTACGCTCAATATTTGACACAGTTTAAAAAATAGGGAAAAAATGTGTATTTATGTAAATATTTATTTGAACAATTTTTATGAAAATATAATCAAAGCAAATCTACAGTATTAAACATTGACAATAGAATGATAATAATAATAATAATAATAATAATAATAATAATAATAATTTTAATAAAATAATAATAATAATAATAATAATAAGAATACTAATGAAAATAAGTCTACAGTTTTAAACATTGACAACATAATAATACTACCATAATAATAATAATAATAATTTTAATAAAATAATAATAATAATAATAATAATACTACCATAATAATAATAATAATAATTTTAATAAAATAATAATAATAATAATAATAATAAGAATAATAATGAAAATAAGTCTACAGTTTTAAACATTGACAACATAATAATACTACCATAATAATAATAATAATAATGAAAATAAATATACAGTATCAAACATTGACAACCTAATAATAATAATACTAATACTAATACCAACACTAATAATAATAATAATGATAATAATAATAATAATAATAATAATGAAAATAAATCTACAGTATCAAACATTGACAATCTAATAATATTTATGCATGAATTCTCATTTGATTGACAAGTTTATCAACAATTTGGTATTTTGATTGGTAGGAAATTACAGCTTTTTTTAAAATAAAAATTGTATTTTATTTTATAAAATTATTTATTTGTTTTTTTATAGAGAAACCCAATTTTGTTAAAGGTTGGTTATATAAATATTCGCCCCAGAAATATTAGAACAATTTTGGTTTTTAAGCAAATATCATACAGTAAAACTCCTGAAACATAGTAAGTTCCTAAAACGTAGAATCATGACACAGATAAATCCTAAAACGTCCACATCGTTTCTATTTATAGAAAGAAAACGTGATACAAAGGCAGGGGTAACGGTGTTAAATCGGTATGCCTGAAACGGAGATTTCTTCTATAACGTAGACAACATTTCGGTGTACGTTTCAGGAGTTTCACTGTGTTCACAAAAAATTGTATAAGATATATTTATATTTATATAAAATATTTAATCTCTAAATTAAAACTTTTAAGTTATGACTGTTTTTGTCTCGACAAAAGTGGGTTTCGAGTGGCGAGCTCCTCGTACAAAATCAGGCAATACAATATGCGTTGTAACCATACACACAGTTATATTTTTCGAATCTACACACTGAGATCTATCACTTGAGTATTTGAAAACAACTTATTTTATTTTATTTAAAGTTTTTTTTTATAGTTTTCTTTTTCAATTACTCCTTACTCCCATGGACACAAAATAAATAATTTACCAAAAGATAATACATGCTCTTTAGACTCATTGTATGAAATACAAAGTATGGGATTTAAGTCTGAAAACAGTGATTTGAATTTTATTTAAACTCCATATCTCACCGTTTCACTTAACGTACATCATCGGAAGTATTACTTAATTAAATTGCTATAAATAAAAAAAACGAAGATTCAGGTGTCAAAGAATTGATTCAGAAGCTTTTACTACTTATGAACATTAAATAAGTATTTGCTACCTTCATAGATGATATAAATAATGTTCAAAATACGTTTTTTCAAGTTTTGTAAACTTAAGGCCAAAGAACAGTTTTTGGCTGGAATGTATACCTACCACCAACGTGTTTCAAATCAAGAACATGGAGGCATTTGGTGTAAACAATTGACAGGTTTCACATGATTGAGTAAATGGAAGTTTTTGACAAGTTTATAGATTATCTTTGTAACAAAGTTGACCAAATAGTTGGACATCACTATTTTGCCAAGAAACAAGGTTCACATTTAAAACAACTAAACCAGAGATAAATCACTCTCTGGTGAACACTAGTTTATGACTTTGCGGACATTAATGTGAAGGAAATTTTTAACCAAAAAAAGAATTATAATACATATAAAATAAAAAAATATACAATAATAATTAAGAATGTTAGTATTTTTTTATATAAAAATCATAATAAAGGAAACAAATCACCCAGTCAAAGCCAGTCTCAATGGATCGCACAGGAGAGTGCTCTGCCAAATACAACTGCCCGGCTGGTACGTAAGTCGTTTGAAAACGATTTGGTGCGGCCGCAGTGACGCCGGTGGGTCTGCACTACGAGAACCGCACACCCTGTATTAGTCGGACGCACGGCAAGAATTCATGGAGCGGTGGCTTGACATAGATCACCTCGAGGGTGGACATTAAGTTTGCCTTCCACCGTCGGCCGCACACCATACTGTTATCATGACTAGACAGGATTCTACCTTAGAGGCGTTCAGGTATCATCCCACGGACGTAGTTTCATTGCACTGGGAGACCTCCCAACAGTTGTGCCAGAGGTCCGACCCCTGGGCGGCTGAGGGCAGCAGGTTAAAAATTTCCTTCACATTAATGCCCGCAAAGTCATAATCTAAACCAGAGTTTAGACAAACACACATTGATAGTTCTTGGAGATCCACAGTGAATTATTCCTTTGTTGTGCAAGATGATGCCCAAGGTTTCCACTGGGATAATTCACAGTGTACTGTACACCCATTCACAAGTTACTCCATAGACCAGTGAACTATGCCATAAATGTTACTTCTTTGTCTTTCCCAATAGTAGGCACAGCACAACAATGGCTTAAACATTTCTAAATTCACTAATGAAGTACATTAAAAAAGTCAGTAACACATAAACAAAAATCATGTGAATGTGGTGGCCAACAAACATAAAGAGAGATTAAAATTTGTGAAATATATGTCATAATTATGGTGACTTTAATTTGAAATGTGAATGGCACTTCTTTGCTACTAGTTACAGAAAAAGTAGTTTTGATGATATTGGAGGAATGGTGAAAAAGTGGTGTAAGAGATAGCTCGAAGACAACAAAGATATGTTTGAGTTTTGCCAAAACTTTTAGTGTAAAAGAGATTGTTTATACAATTAACCAAGCAATTTAAAATTCTGGAACAATCATTAGAAAAAGGTTTGAATAATATATGCCAATTCCTGTTACCAGAAAATTCCACAAAGTTGTACCAAATGATTTAGCTAAGCTAACGGTATTTCACGTATCTGAAGATGAGATTGGAACAACTGGTGTAGAAACATATAATATTGTTATAAATAAAGACCTACAATTTTATGGTTTTCATCTGCACTGTACTTAGATGATGAACATCATAATTGCAAGGCCTACATACCTACCATGTAATGGCAAATTCTAATTGCAAGGCCTACATACCTACACGGTAATGGAACATTTTAATTGCAAGGACTACAGGCCTACACGTTATTGACACATTCCATTTCTGGGTGTCTTATATGGCCTACCAGTGTGTTCATAGCTTGCAAAAGAGGAAGACGAAGAAGAGGAAGAACACAAAGAGAAGGCGAAAAAGGCGAACAAAGGCAACAAGAAGACAAAGAAGAAGGTGAAGAAAAACAAGAAGAAGAAGAACACAAAGATGAAAACAAAGACGAAGAAGAAGAAAACGAAGATGAAGAAGACGGCGAAGAAAAAGACGAAGAAGAGGAAGAAATCACACTTGGAAAGCTTAATGTGGCAGAAATGAGTCTGCTCCGTTGGTGTGGAGGACCTAGAAGGAATGGAATGGAAATCGAGCTGTGGGAGTGATAGAGCTGTCGAGCAAGGCGCATGAAAAGAGACTTCGGTACTGTGGGCGTGTGATTGGAGGGGAAGTGGTTGTGGGGGGGAAGGGGTTGTGGGGGGGGGGGGAGTTGCGGGAACCGAAGTGCAGGGTGTAAGGAGCGATCTGAGGGAGGTGAATTTAACAGTGGGGGAAACTTATCAGAGGCGTCGACATTGCATAGACTCGGGCTAGTGGGATGCAGAGAAGATAAAGACACCCAGGAAAGTTAGTACGAGCTGACCCTTCGTCAACAACATGGAATAAAGGCTTTTGGAACTTTTAACTAAGTCACCCATAAGACCCTAATATGCGAAAAAGGCTATTGGAGTTTTTAACTAATTCACCCAATGGAACCTAACGGCTAACATATTCGAAGGGACTACAGCAAGTATCAAAAGATGTTAAAATCAATTGCTAAAGCAAAATAAATTCTTATATGAATACTTTAGATGGTAAATACTATTTGCACGAGCCTTACCAAAATAATTAAGTCTGGAATCGACTGGGCTTTCTTAACATAGATTTAATTTGACGTTATGTTCAATTTTTATTTTGTTCTACACTTTCCTTTTTTTCATCTTACTGGTCCGCGCCTGTGCGTAATCGGCGTTTCTGGCGAGTTTCCTCCGTACTGCTCTATCGTGACCTTCCTCTTTTGTTCAGGCCATCTCCTTTTGATTGTTCCTCACACTGTTCATTCATCTCCTTTTCGATCTATCTCTGATTTTTCTACCTTGCATTTCCGTTCACATAGCTCCTCTTCCCACTTAGTCTTATTCCATTCTCATCGCGTACCTATGCCACTATGGTCTACTCCTTATGGGTTGTTCGACAGTTCTGCCACTGATCCGTTCGTTTCTTATACTATCCATTCTCGGCTCTCCACACAAACATTTTTATTTCCGACACATTTAGCTTATCCTCCTGTGATCTCATTGATGTCCAAACCTCCGCTCACAAAATCATAGTAGGTCTAAGCATTAAGTCACCCAATTCTACATTTTGCAATTTATTTATAACTAACCTCACACAGGTGGATATTGTGTCCTATTAATAAAAAGAGGATGAACACATCACACGTTGAAAAGTACAATGTAAATCCATGCAAGCATCTCATGCAGAATTAGTGCAAGACCATGCAGAAGTTATGCATGATGGTTTTTGAAAATGTAGGCCTTTAGGCCTATTCATTACCAATAAACTACCCGGTAGGTTAAAACCAATAAGGTTCAAATAATCACAGCTGTCAATAGGAAAAGGAATATTAGACCCATTTTCATTATATATATAGATACATACATATATATATACATATAAATAGATATAAATACATATATATCAAAATTACGTACCAAAGAGTATGTAACAAACATACGACGAACCCATCTTTTTGGTATCGGTAAGCCCAACGTGAATGATGAGCTCAAAGAAGTTTTTTGAAGAGTTAAAACTTGCCTCACGAAATGTTCGATTATATTAGTTGAGCAACAGACACTTGAGTTTAAACAATTTACATAAGATTTTAAATTTTATAACCAAACAATTTCATAAATGTGTTTTTTCAGACAATTAACTATTCTGTAAAATAAATTAATAGTAACAATTACAACATTAGTATTATAAACTTCATTGAATTATTCGCTGAGTTTAGTATTTATTAAAAAATTCTTTAATAAAATGTAATAGACCCCATTTAACAGAATTAGTTTGTACGCTTTCCAGTAAATGAAATTTGAATGAATTTAATAAATTCCTTCTTCTATAATAAACTTAAGGAATAAATCCATGAAAATATAATTTGTTGAGTTCATTTACATTTCTATGCAAATACGAATGAATTCAATCTGGAAATATTGAAATCCGACGTTCATTTGCCATCAGAGTTACTGCTTTTGACGACAATGTTTCCAAAAATTCCAGAAATTCATTACTTTTGGGGGAGAATATTTACATGCAAATGCGGCATCACCATCCTTGATATGGGCTCAACAGCCTAAAAATCTGCATAGAAATAACTTATCCATAAGTTAATTAAAGTATGTTCAAAGTTGACCACTACTTGTTTACTGTATGTACTATACAAAAATATTGTAGTGTCTGTGTTTTATATCCGTTGGAACAATGAACATTTTGTTTTGGTGTGCACTTTTTTTCGTGTGTGTACGTGAGAGTTTACGTGGTTTCGTCAAATGTTGAGCTAATTAAATGAATTGTTCCAAATAATTGAAATGATAATAATAATATTAATAATAATGATAAGTAGTGTTATTAAAATAATGGTTTGCATGTTGTTATTTTCACCATTTGAAATACAAAACCGATTTTAAATTGGAAACATAAATAATTCTACGGGTAAAAACCAATATATTTTATTGACTTTACGCTGCTTTCATAATTTTGATAACATTATATTACTTTTATTTCATTTAAATGAAGAACATTTTAATTATAACATATACATCAAGAAAAATTATAATACAGAAAAAAATATTCCTTCTTTGAAGCCTATAAAGTTTTGCTTATTGGGTTACTCATATTATTTATTTATTTTTACTAATAAAAGTTGGTTTGTTGAAGCTAACACAACAAAAAAGTTTGTTTTTGATCACTTAATGAATTTTCTATTTCATAATAAATAAACAAAACAAAAATAATAACTGTAATATATAGTTACTTTAGATCAATTTCGAACAACTCTTATCAAAAACAAAGTTAAACCTTTCAGTCAACACATTTTGAGGAAAAGGTCTTTAATGAAAGGAAAAAATAACACCTTGGTAAAACCTCCAGACCGTAAAAAATGTATGAGATATTAAAACAAAAAACTTTATGAAAAAGCTAAATAAAAAACATAAAAAAAAGTAAAAAACGATCATGCCTTAAAGGATTTATTTATATTCATGTCTGAGTATGAAATATAAGCGTGTTTTATCAGAAATAACACTTGATTCAAAAACACGTATTTCTTATTTTTCTCTTGTGATTTCTTTGAAAAATTATTTATTCTTCACCAGGGAATTTTTTTATATCTTAAAAATTAAATCAAAATATTTTTTTCTTGAAAGAGGTTGTATTTTATATTTGTTTATTAATAGATGAATGTATTTCAATTACACATTTTTAAACACAACTTTTACATGTTATAGATTTATTCAAAGTATTGAAAAATTCTGAAATTTATACTATTTTCATACTACTGTATACGACATAATGGCTGTCATTTTAAAATTAAATACCATACAAACCATCACATAAACATAGTTAGTGTATGCATACTAGGAAACTTTTCTTTTCAACATCAAGAATGTGTTGTATGTAGATGTACAATAAGGTTTAATTTATCTAATAAAATGTTACTCAATGTTTAACTAGAGTTCGTAATTGCTTAAAAAACGTTCAATGGAACATTCTAAAATACGAATACAACTAATAAAAAAATGAATATAAATTGTAGTACACTTATGTTTAAATATTGGATCAAATATAAAGTTATCATTATACGGTATTAATTTTATATGAAATTTGGGTAAAGCCTGTTCTACAACTTGGTGTTTAAAATGTGACTTGATATGAATAAATAATGTATATAATAAATGCAATAAATGAATAAACAAATAAATAAATAAATAATGTATTTGTTAACTAAAATCTAAAATAATAATGATTCTCCAGAATCAATATTCTGAGTATTTTGGGCAAAAATCTTCTGAGTTAAATTAGTTGAACTACTTTGCACACGTCTGTTTTTCGCATAGAAATAGAAATATTCTATAGATAAAACGAATTTAAAAAATGTCTTTATATGCTATGTAGAATATAAATTAAACTTACAACTGAAGTCTAAAATGTTGATTGTTGATCCGTAAATGAACAGATTTTGTTTAATTCGCTTAAGCGAAATACATATTTTTAAAATCACAAATACTTCACTAGTTAGACAATTGAACAAAAATATATTTTCTATGGTTCTGACTTTTTTGTTATTATTGTAATAAATATATTATACATTCAGACAAAAATATCTACATCCAGCATACACAATTAGTTGAGCTTAACCAATTGATGTTAGTTTAGGGTTTAACTTTGTATAGTTAAACAACATTTGAACAAGGTTAATGCAATATTGTGCTCCTGTTACACTCATCATACCAGAGATGGTAGCCGAGTGGATACGAACGCCGCGCTGCGTGGAGATTCATGCTGTATAAGCAAATCTCATTGGCGCCGTTTCGAGTCCGCTCTCAGACTATTTCATTGAAAATTTGAACGTGGCTGTATTCTTTTAAAATTTCATATGTTAAGCTTACCTCAGTTTGAAGGAAGCGCCATATGTTGGCTGCATATCTTTAGGGTACACATCACTTGATGTGGGTAATAGTAATAAGGCCTAAATATGTGAAGCGCTGAAGAGTATTGATTGAATAGTGTAGGCAATATATAAAAACTCTAATTATTATTATTATTAACTAAAGTTAATAATTTCTTATTTTAATCAACAAAAATCTGTTTTGGTTAAATACAAAATTATAAATATTATTGATATTAATATAAACAGAAAATTAATTCACTGACTCAGATTTTTATTGAAAATAAGATAAAATAAATAAATGTTTAATCTAAACACTAAAAACAACTTAAGCATAATCGATAAAAATTGTGTAATCATCAACTTTTATGTATAATTACATATATGTTGAACTAACAACATTCAAAGTTAATGTTATGCTGTAATATTTGTATGTAATAATAATATTAATAATAATAATAATAATGTTAATAATTACAAATATAATATTAATAATAACAATGACAATAATAATTATAATAATAATAATAATAATAATAATAATAATAATAATAACTTAATGGCAATGCTTAAAAAAAATATAATATTACAAATAAAAATAATGATGATATCAGCAATAAAAAATGTTTCTGTGAAACGTTATCAGTTCGAATATAAAGATTCAAAATCGTTTTAGAAGAATCAATAAATTTTAAAACCCAACATGAAAAGGGAAAAAAAGGGAACCCACACCTATAAGTCCATGAGCTGTATAGAGAGCAGTGCTCTCCCTCTGCCAAACACATAAGACAAACTAGTGACGGTTGTAGGGTTATCTTCAATGCAAAATTAATTATATTGTAATCCTTAGGGTAATAATAACTCAGGCGTTAAAGGGTTAAGAATACCTTTTTTATTTAATGAAATTGTCTTCAAATTAATTTTTTCCGTTAAGGAACAAGTTAAGATATCTTTCAAATTTGTAATTGATAACTCAAACTTAAAATAAATAACTATTTTAAGTTAAGCTCTAGCAAGGAACTCGTTTATCAACTTATTGTAATTTGTATTTATATATTCTGAGGGAATAGTTCCCTTTCCTTTGAATTTATATTTAGTGACTTGCTTTTTTGATCTTAAATTATTTTGAATTCTGTGTTTAAAAAAAAATGTAAAAGTGTTTATTTGATTTGACGTTTTATATTGATAGTCTTGTTTATATAAAATAAATCATATTTGCTGAGTTTTATATAACCTGATTTGATATTGATTAAAATTTAACTTTGTTGATAACAAGTTTGTTATATATATACAATTCCAGGCGTATAATTTATAAATACAGCCCCCTTCTTGAAATTTGAAATTGAAATTTATAACGTGTTCTTAGGTAAGCAATATACTTTTGAAATGAAAACTAAAATATTAAAGTTAGTAATGCAATCATAATAATAATAGATATAATATCAACAATACTAAATATTATTATTATTATTGTTGTTATTAGTGATATGCTTTCATCATGTTTAAATTATTTATCTACTAAATCTAAATCTAAATTTTAAATCTTCAAACCAAGATAACTTGTTATTCTAATATAGATGGCAGTAAGTAAACTTAATTTATAACATAACAATAGTGCTATATCTAAATAATAGTTTGGTTTAAAGGTTTCTACATTATAAGCGAACACAATGCATAACATTTACTTTTTAATGTTAAACTATATATCATAGTAATTCTTTGTAAAGTTAAGTTATTTCTCCAAATTTTAAATAATTATGGCTGCTCAATAACTCCATAGCTGTTTGTTCACATGAGTATGCCATAACTGTTTTAAAGTGAAATGGATCGGGATCATCTCTAATCTGTAGTCTGTTTGGTTGTGATAGGTTTTGATATTATCTTATGGACCGATCATACAATTGCGGTTTATTTTCATAAATTCTCCTGAAACCTATGTAATACTATTCTTTTATGAACTTTTTGTTATCATATTCTAATGCACTTATGGCTTTTTGTCAGTTTCAGGTAGTATCATGTGTTGTTAACTAGCATCTTAGCATTTGTGATAACTGATGTTTAATTAATAGAATAATTAGTTTCATTGTGTTGCTTCATAAGCTAATGTCAAATCTGTACCAATTTAAAATCTATACAGATGAACTTGTCTATTTCGAAATTTGTATATTCCTACCAAATGGTATTATAATACTTGTCAGACGCTGATAAGTGCATTTGGGTTGCTGTCCAGCTGTGTACGCAGGTTCGTGATTCACCTGAATTGAGCTTTGTCATTGAATGGTTTCACTTTTAGTATTGGTAAGTTAGAACATTAGCTGAAGTTGTCATGTCAGTGGTTCACTTCCTCTTCTGTTAAATGAGATCTAGCAATATAATCTTCATGAAGAATTGGGACAACACAATATGTAATCTATAATTTTCATCTTGTCTACATATTTCTAAATATTTCTAAATGAACATGGTCCTCAGTTCATCAAGAAGGACATGTGCCACGTAGCCTTGTCTTGAATTAAATTTCATTATTCTTATTGGCATAATCAAGAAGAAAATACTTTACCTATAAGTTTATGTATTGACGGATTATGTTTTAACAATGACATACATGTAATTTATAATATATTTCATCCAGATAGAGTTTCGTCAATCAAAGCTATCAAATCAAACATTAATTACAAAACGTCTTTTTAGATTATATTTGGGGAATACTGCTCTTTTTGCTCCCTTAGATTGATGTTATACTGTGGTAAGCAACACTATAGCTGTTGAATAGAAAAAAAGAATGTTGTATCATACTCACCAGTGTTGTTGTTGCTGCGGGAAATGACTCAGCAGATTTTATCCGAAATATTTTACATTTAGCGATAAATCTAGGGTTTTGTTGCCATAATCGATATTTATA
>JARUHE010318465.1:0-11573 GCA_031471125.1 Archaeomysis grebnitzkii | reverse complement strand
AATATTTATTTTAGTTCAATCAACCTAACAGGTATATAATAATAATTATCAGCCCTCAAAATGAAGATATGGAAAATTATAAATTAAATTGTCTGATAAAAAAATTAATTTTGCAATTTAAAAAGAAAGATTTACAATGTAAAAATTAAAATTTATAATATGAAAAAGATTGTTTCATTAAAATAGATTTATTTTAAATTAACTAAACTTCAGCATAAAATAAGGACAAATGTTGAAAAAGAAGACAATATGTGGGCCATGAAACTATAATAATATATTTTACCTAAATTGTATATATTTATTTATTCAAACCTAACCCTGAAGATAATCCTGGACTTAGATTCTTGTTTGCAATATTAATATTTATAATCAAACTTTTTATATTATAATTTAAACCATAAATATAAAAGCCTACTCCTATACAAGTATACAAATAAGTCTAAAATATGTATTTGATATTGTAGTCAAGGTAAAATAATAATAGAAACTTACAAGGTTAATCTTTTTAATACAATACTTTTTGAATTAAATTGACAACTCTGATACACCAACGTCCCATCTGCAAAGGTTCACGTTCAAGCCATATCATTAAAGCAATGAATGTTAAACCATGCGAGACTTTGTATGCAGTAGCGTATAATATTTCTTAATTAAAATAATATTTGTTAATGTTAGTTCGAGACTCTAGATTCATAGATAGGTTGTGACGGCCATTTTATTATTGAATAAAAAGTCACCTCAAAAATACTGTTTTTAATAATTACATGATGAGGTTTATCATATAACCCTTTAACTTATGAAAAAAGAACTTGTGCCACACATTAAGGTTAATTTTCAACCCTAAACTAAATGTGTTTTAGTGTTTATGACATCAATTAGGCATTAATAAAAGGGTATTTCAACATGCTAATATTTTGACAGGCTCAATTTTCCGTGTTTTTGGCAATGCACAAATTTTCACACAAATGAAATCAATTTTTGTATCAGATGTGCAGTTAGATTTATTTGACATCTCAGATGTTCTTGATTTAGTAATTCAATTCATGTAATTCGATCTTTATGAATTGATTGTTTTAGAAACTATTTTATTTTCAAATATTTTTACTTTAAATAAATGTATTTTATTTTAAAAACATTTTTTTCCTTAAACAGATTTATTTTCAAATTATAAGGATAGGTTTGAGTTAAAGAAATAAAGACGAAGTCCTGTGAACGAAAGATTTCAAGAAGATCTCGCTCCTTTTATAATTTTAGTTTCATTTTTCTACAATTTTTTTATTCAAAGTTGTAAGAATAAAACATTTTTTATTGATGTGTTTTCGTAGATTTGATCAACCATTAGTTTCAAGTTTTATGAATAAAATCCATTAAATTATTTAATTTTTTACTTCCTAGTTTTTGAAAACATTATCCTAATGAGATCAAAATTTATTTCACCTTTGTTTTAAAGGACTAATTCGTCTCATACAATAAGGGTTATTTGCAATGTCTTTTACACTGAAAATCCTTGACTAACATTTATGTCTAAGTTAGTCAAAATTGACATCATCAAATTGACTAACATTTTCGTTAATGCAATCAACTTTCTTGTGATTCAATCAAAATACTATCACATTCTACCAATGTGATACGATTTTGATTGAATCACAAAAAAAGTTGATTGAATTAACAAATAGGTGTGCATTCTTAAAAAAGTTAGTCAAGTTGATGATATAAATTTTGACTAACCTAGACATAAAAGTTAGTCAATAGTTTTCAGTGCATTCCTCAATAGAACCTTTAAGATGAAGTAACATTTGTTCATTGAATAAGCAATGCAATAAAATTATTCAGTTACATAAAACCTTGATTATGTAAAAAAAGATAACAATAAATATTTGCACAAAGGAGATCAATCTTTGGTTGAAAGTAAACAAAATGATAATTTAATGTCATCACTTCCTTATTAATTTTCTACTTTTTTTCATTCTATGAAAAGCGAAAATCATTTTACAAACACAAAAGACGACTTGCTTATCCAAACATTTGATTGTTATTCTTGTTATTGATATTGTTATATTGTTATTGTTATTGTTATTTTTGTTATTATTATTGGTATTTACATTATTATTATTGTAATTTGTATTATTATAATTGTTATTACTATTATTATTATTGTTATTTATATTATTATTAATGTTATACTATTATTATTATTATTTATATCATTATTAATGTTATACTATTATTTTTATTATTATTATTTATACTATTATCATTATTGTTATTTATATTATTATTAATGTTATTACTATTGTTATTATATGTTTTCCTTGATTCTTAACTTGAAGAACAAACTTTAAAAATTCTAAAAAAACTTTATAATCTGAAGAGATGTACTGAGGTGATTTACATTGCATTTGTAAATACTTTAACACGTTCACAGACAATGTTCACAAACGATGCCAAGCCAAATACAACAAAAACTTGACGTTTTTTCACTTAAGAGAAGTTTTACAAATCACAAAACTATTTTAATGTAAAACATTTTGGAAGTTGCAAACAAGGAATTTTACAACTATTCGAATGTATCGACTTGACGTTTTGACGTTAATGTTGTGTATGTAAATAGTTATAATGTAAGGTAAAAATTATAATGCAAAACAATATAATGTAAACAATATAATGTAAAACATTGAAATGTATAAACATATAACCTAAAAATTGTAAAGTGAAATATTATTTTAGATTAAAGCAAGTTTCTTCTACTAAAATAATTTAAATTGTATTCAATATTTATTTGTAACCTCAAGCATGATAATTAGATCGACAATAGCACAAGTGAGGCAACCCATTTTCAAATAACATAGAGCTTACCTCACTTGTGTATAATGAAATAAATAAATAATATATACACAAAAACTAATAAATAAAATAAATACCAAATTAATGAAATAAATACCAATAAATAAAATAAATATAAAATTATTGAATAAAATAAATACAAAATGGATAAAAATAATACTAAATAAATAGAACAAATTTGTTCAAATAAATATAATAAACATCAAATATATAGAACAAATTCCGAATGAATAAAACAAATACCAACTAAATAAAACAAATACCAAATTTATAAAATAAATACTAAATGAACAAAAGAAATACCTAATGAGCAAAAAAGTACCAAGTTAATAAATAAAACAAATATCAAATGAATAAAATAAATACCAAACAAATAAAATAGTTACCAAATTAATGAAAAAAATAAGTACCAATTGAATAAAATAAATTCCAAATCAATTAAATAAATTCCAAACAAATAAAATAAATACCCAAAAAATAAAAAAAAACACCAAACTAATAAAATAAATACCAAAGAAATAAAAGAAACAAGTAAACAATTAAATGTAAATAAAACATAAAAGTGGCTTCAATAAATCACTGAATAAACATTAAAAACAATCAAATACAAATACAAAATTAAATTAAAAATAAATAAATAACAAAAAATACAATTTTTAAATAGTATAGAAAGAAAACAGAAGATCCCAATCGATGCTTTTGTGACATTTTTTTTAAAAATAACAACAAAAAAATAAATAAATAAAAAAATACAAATTTGAACTTTCATTTCAAATGACAATCTCACGCTATACAATAAGGGCTGTTTTCAACACTAACTCTGGTGAATTTTAATCCTTATTACAATACTAAGTCAAGGCCCGAAGGATTATGCAACTGAAGGATGTTGTTTTTAGATTCAGGAAGACATCCTGATTTATTCTATTTAATTTGTTAATTATTTTGGAATTATTCATCTGTTATAATTATAGTTTTACATTTTTATTTAACTTTCTCAGAACTTTGAGATTTTATACATGGATTAAAAATAAATAAAATTGTTTCATCAACTAACTATTAAGTTTGTTTTCTTACGTCAAAATTTATGTAACTGGTATAAGTAAATAACATATTTTTAAATGTAATAGTGAGTTGAATATTCAAG
This sequence comes from Archaeomysis grebnitzkii, assembly GCA_031471125.1. Taxonomy (NCBI): domain Eukaryota; kingdom Metazoa; phylum Arthropoda; class Malacostraca; order Mysida; family Mysidae; genus Archaeomysis; species Archaeomysis grebnitzkii. The sequence goes on along the minus strand of JARUHE010318465.1, from coordinate 7,585 downwards.
GATTATTTGATATTTAAAAAAATGAATTGTATGTGATAACCAGAGATATTTAACTGTTATTACTTTTTCTAAAACGTAAAACACAAGCATTAAAAAACATTTAATCTTAAAATCAAGCTATAAATAAAGAGAAATCCGAACAGTAAAATTACTTAATGGAAGCAACTCAAAAAAAAGACAACTGTATAAATAAAAATTTTTTTAACTAAAAGAGTGAATTATTAATTTAATTTAACGAAGACGTTAACAATGGGACAAAATTAATTATCATAAATTTCCTTTAATTAAAATGGCTTTGCTTGAATCCAATAGTGACTGAAAGGACATAATTGTCCCACACTATAAGAATTGTTTCCAATGCTAATGTCATTGTATTTAAATAATAAATATAATATTAATAATAATAATAATAACAATTATATTAACATAATGATAACAAAATAATAATAATAATTATAATAATATGACAATAATAATTATACTAATACAATAATAATAATTATAATAACATAATAACAATAAGTATAATAATACAGTAACAATAATTATACTAATACAATAATAATAACTACAATAAAATAACAAAAATAAGTATAATAGTACAATAATAATAATTAAAATAATAATTATAATAATAATAGCAATAACTAGCCAGGGATAAAATGGTTAGATTCGATGTTCTTCTTAATGTGAAGCTTTTCTATCAAATTTGGTTTTACCCAAACAAGGGTTGTGAATTGACACGATTATTTAATAAAATTTATTTTGTTTTCCATTAAAAGGTTTTTTAAGTTTGTTATCTAATTTTTAACTATAACTAGAAAATATATTTTCAATGTATGATACATTTTATGTGTTGTAGGACTCGTTGTGATAGCCATGTAAATATATATATAAATATATATATATATATATATAAATATATATGTATATATATATATATATATATACAAATGTATATACAAAATATTTGCTAACATTATCAATAATATTTATATGATTTTATGAAGTTTGATTTAATGAACTTCAAAATGTTATCTTTTTAAATATTTTGTTGTTTTTGAAAGAAAATAAAAACTAGCAATTAACGAAAGTGATTAAGCAGAAATTCACTTTATTGTTATTCTGTTGGCATCGTTCATTGTTTATGCATTTATACATATTTAACTATCTTATTTTAATGTTAAAAAATAAACAAAAATAACAACATCAACAAAATATAATAATTGTAATAACAATATTAACAATATTAATACAATTAGAACTAATACTATTAATAATAACAAAAATAAACTATAAAGTCAACCACAAGGGTAATACTTTTACTACGAATAACACTAATTGTTATTATGATAGTACGAACCAAACTAATAATAATGACAATAAATACGATATAATAATAATAAACATGCCAATACCATATGACCTTTTGCCTTGGTAGAAGACATTTAATTATTTAAATGATTAATCATGAATATTTGTAATTAACAATCAAAATATCGCAACAAAATGATAATTAAAAACAATGAAATACTATTTACGCAGGTCTGACATTAACAAACAATTGTATTTGTTAAAATATAATCTAAAAACACAACAAAATATGAAAATACATCTAAGAAATGAATAATATTGTATACAATTAATAAAACAAATAATTTAAAACTTTTTAAATTGCTACCCTAAGGGTTAAATAACATTGAAGTTAGTGTTGAAAACGGCTTTCATTGTAGTTTTGGTTGTTTATCTTGGTAATAATTTTATTTTAACTAAAAATTGAAATAATAAATATTCCAATATTTCAATTTTAGGTTTATTGTCTTCTTCATTACTTTTGATAAATAAAAATCACAGTTGTTAATAAACAAACTATAATTATAAAAATAAAAGGTACTAAAAAATCACGTTAACAATAAATAAGTTTCATAAAAACAATCCCAGCAAGAGGCAGGATCAACATAACCGAACTTCTATATACATAAAAATCAAAGATGGATTACGATGGCGCTAATCAGGTGCTCAAGATTTTTTTCGATTCAATAAATTGAGAAATATTTTTTATTGATATGACGAAACTCTTGAAAATAGAAATGATTTTATTAAAAAAAAAATTGTCTCGATTTATTTAATTGTCCTTTCAAACACTTCCGCCTTTGTTTGTACACATGTCATGAAAAAGATTTTTTTTGTAAAAATTATGTAAATGAAGTTGTTGGAACTGTGAGTATAATTTTAAATTTTAAAAGTTATTTAATTTTTATTTCTCTTGAATTTATCAGTTGTTTCTTAGAGAAAGAAAAATAAATATTTTTTGCAACCAAAATTTAAACGAAACTATTTACATTATTTATTTTTATTGTGTAATAAAATAATTTCTTAATACATTGGCTATAAATTTTATTGTCCCATTAAATACAGCAATAAACACAAATTAAATTAAAAGGAAGTGTAAAAGATTCAAATAGTTATAAACCAGATTTTTATTTTGTTTAGATTTAATTAGTATTATTAATATTCTTACTTTGGTATTTGTGATATTTAATTAATATTACTGTTGTTTTTTCATTGTTAGTAATAGCAATTGGGTTTAAGTAGTGTTATTATGTTTGTTCCATTGTTAGTAATATTATTTGGGTTTAATTAGTGTCATTATTATTATTTATTTTTATTTCATTGTTAGTAATAATATTTAGGTTTAAGTAGTAATACTATTTTACTTTGGGTTTAATTAGTGTTAATATTATTTAAGTTTCATTATTAATAGTATTATTTAAATTTAATTTGTATTATTAATATTATTATTACCGTTTAAATTTATTTGTTAGTATTAACATATGGGTTTAATTAGTTTTATTATTGTTTGTGTTTTAATTTCACTATTAGTAATAATATATGGATATAATTAGTATTATTATTTTTATTTCATTATTAATAATATTATTTGGATTTAATTAGTGTTGTTATTGTTATTTTAATTTCATTATTAGTAATTTTATTTGGATTTAATTAGTGTTATTATTGTCATTTTAAATTCATTATTAGTAATATTGTTTGAATTTAATAATTAATATCATTATTGTATCATCAAATTGATCTAATTGTAAACTTTTATATTTAACTGGAAAAAAAATCCATAAAAAAAAATGAAATGTTTGGTTTGTTTCAAAATTGGTTTCTAGAGAATCTAGAACAACAAAAAACTAGACATGAAAACTAGAAATAATAAATAGAAACAAAAACTAGACATAAAAATAGGCCTACATGAATGTGTCATCAATAGGAAATAATTGCTTTGCATTTTTATGTTGGTCGATTCTTTCTAATTTTAGACAATTAATTTGATCGATCCTTATATCGGTCACTTCTGATGCTTTTTGCATGCACAAGCGATTTTCATGACAAGTTTAATGTAATTTTTCGCTATGACTTGTTTAAATAACGGAACAACCTGGAATGTTCGTCACCCGGACAGGATATAGTAAAAACAAAGATTGCATTGTTAATAAGAGAAAGGTGTTAGTATTGCACCGACAATAAATGTTAAAACAATGTTATTAAACTTCAATACGTTTGTGCAATAACATTAAAAACTAAATTAATTTGACAATAACATTAAAAAATAAATTAATTTTACAATAACATTAAAAAAAATTAATTTTACAACTTTCCAACAGCAAAAAAAAGTTCTTTTAAATGAAAATTCCGACTCTATCTAAAAAAAGCAACATAAACGGGACAGGAAGTTGTGAAATTATATCTGGGAGCGGTTTAATTTTTTTAAGTGTCGATTATTGCATTTTTTGGCACTTTATTTGGCGAAGATGGAAGACAAGCGATGTTAAAGCGTGAAGACCATTGTCTGATTTTTTTTCAGATTTGTTTAGTAATAAAACAATTAACCTTTTAACTACCGAAAGGACTAAAATAATTATTTTAGTGTGTTAGGCACTATGAAGTGGACCAATTAAATCCTGATGTATTAATATTATAAAGATAATACAAGTTAATATTAAATTAACAACAACAACAAATCGAATGCAAGAATATGTTAAAGTTTTTGTAATTGTATCTTGGACGAGTTTATACGATTCAATACGATACTGTACATGTGTCTTATACAATCCAATATGAAAAAAATATTTGTCTATGCTTGCAAACTTAAGGCAACGAAATGTATGAACTTCTATTCAAGGCAACTCAAGGCAACCAATATAAAATACTTAAAAGGCTTCAGTAGATTTAATTGACAAGTTTTTTTAGTTCCTTCCTAAATGAGATCGTCTTTTTTCTTTTTCTCACTTGGTTACATAATTTTTTAACCATGTTCAAGATTTAAAATAATCAAATTTGTTTTTCATTCTTATTTTTCAAGTTCTTGGTTTTTAAACCTTCTATTAAATTGTTTTAATAGTTTTGTGTCTGTTTTATTATTGATTCCTAACTTTTGTTTTTGTATTTATAATGTTTTGTTGTTTGTCGTACAATATGTTTTATCTTAATGTTCTTTCGTTTCTTCTTTTTCTAGAAAAGAAAAGTTCATTTTATTTGTATTTCTATAAAATGTATTTGTATTTGTTTTTTTACTTTCATCATATTTGCTAGTCAAGATATGAACAAATTAACTGCAATGACATACTGACCAAAAAATAAACGCAACTGATGTCGTACTAGAAATAAAACGTACCGGATGTGCGTCTCATTTTGCTCCCATTCAATAATATTTGCTTGAGTACATTCTCATTTATTCAAAATAGAGTAAGAGATAAGAGGATAAAAGTAGAGGATAAAATTAGAGATAACAGAATAAAAATAGAATAAGAGATAGGAAAATAAAAACACAGTTAAGAAATGAATGATAAGATCTTAAACATTTATTCAACCCCATTTGTTTTGTCAAAAACATACTTGTTGAAACACGATAACTTAAAGGAAACAATAATAAGAATGGGAAAATAATAAATAGTGAGCGCCTTGTGAGCTGAAAGGCGCTATATTATTATTATTATTATTAATTAACCATAAAACACATGTAAGAAACATTAAACCAAAAATTTAATGTGACAACAGTTATATTAGTAATAATAACAATAATAATAATAATAGTAAAAGCATATTTAAAACAGCAACTATACTATTAGTTTTAACAGTATTAATGTTGATAGCAATAGTAATATTAATAATAATAATAATAATAAAAAGAATAACAATAGTAATATTAATAACAATAGAGATATTAATAATACTAATGCAAATAATATTAATCATAAATCACATGTATGGAGCAAACAAGGACTTCATTTGTTTTATTCAGACTTTCACCAAATAAAAAAAAAGTTCAAATTGCGAAACAAAAAAACTGCGAAGTTTTTTTGTCGTTTTTGAAACTTCATTAAAAGTTCGCGCGAAGTTTGAAATTATTTTTCAAATGAAAGGAAAAAATACATACAAATATTTTCTTATTATAGGCCATATAATTATGACGTAACATTACGTTTTATATAAAAATGAAATGACATGGTTGAAGTTTTTGTTTAACTTTTATGAATACATTTTATAACAGAACAACACTATATAACAACAATAATAACAATAGAACAACAATATGGAACAACAAAAATAACAATAGAACAACAATATAGAATAACAATAATAACAATAGAACAACAACAATAACAATAGAACAATAATATTGAATAACAAAAATAACAATAGGACAATAATGTTGAACAACAAAAATAACAATAGAATAACAATATAGAATAACAATAATAACAGTAATATTACTCAATCAACAATAATAACAATAATAATAATAGAACAAAAATGTTAGGAAATTCTGAATTATTTGAAAAATACGTTTAAATTCTTACTATACTATTAATTGGAATGATTTCAACAATAAGTAAACAACCAACAATTTTTTCACTTATTTATTTCAACTGAATGATTAGAATAAATTAAAAATTTAATTCAGATAAAAATAAAATAAAATAAAAAACAGACTAAGTTAAACAAATTCACGCTTTAACATTGAAAAAATATAAACAAGAAATCTTGAAGAGTTCATTAAACTGAAAAGTCTATGGTAGGTCACACCTACACGCAGAAATTGTGAAATGATATCTATGGGATTTGGCACATCGTTTTATAGGGTACATGGGTGTATGGGTATATGGGTGTATGGGTCTATTTGGGTCAAATTTCAACCTTGGAAATAATTTTATGTCTTTAGTTTTTAGCTTTTATTTCTTACTCGTACATTAGTTAGTCATAAAATGGATTTATGTCGGAAGCAAATGTCAAAATTATGAAATACTCTTTCAAGTAAATTAAAAATATCTTAATTCAAATTAATTAAAAAAACAGAGCTAACAATTTATTGTTTATTTATAATAAATTGTTATTTATTTATAATAATTATTATTTATTTATAACAATTTGTTATTTATTTATAATAAATTATTAGTTATTTATAACAATTTAATGTTTATTTATAATAATTCATTCATTTTTCAACTAAATTTATACAAAAAAGTTTGAAAGTACAAACATATCTTCGCCTCAAGGTTGTTTCATCTATTTATACATAATTATAATTATTTTTATTTTGTTGATTATTATCTTTTGTCAGACTTTTATAATAGTTTTAATAATACAAATTTAAAACCTCTACGTTTGTGCCTGCATTTCTTTGAATTTAAAAGTTACGTAATTTTTTTAGCAATTTTTATAGAACTAATTAATATTGTTTGAACTTTTTGCTCTAAGAAACAAAAAAGTCACACACAATAAAGATTTTTTTTCAATATTAACTTCGAGGATTTTATGACAAAAAAATTAATGTAATTGAATAGAAAATATTTCCTAATGAAAAATTGAAAATATTTTGGATTAAGCAACAAAAATAATTTCAAAATAGATTTCAAGCAACTTTAATTAATCAGTTTTATCCTCTAACGTTTGAGTTATTGTTGGCATAAGGACTAATATACATTGCAGTTGTCGTTAAAACGCACCTTTGATACATATAATATCTTCCTCTTCTTATAACAAAAACTTAGATGTCGGTCTTCACAAAGCCATTGTGAGACATGATTCAGCATTTAACGCAAAATTAATTAACACTTTAGTGGGTAAAAAAATGTTTCCATCTTAGCTTTAATTTATTTGAGTTCTTATGAGAACAATTAATCAGACGTTAACCCTTAAACACCCATAGGGACACATGGGCAACATACAAAAAGGTTAATTTAATTTAGTCCTCAGGCGTCAAAGGGTTAAAATGTATTTGAGATAACGATTCTAATCTTTCCGATCCGAAGTGTTTCGCTTAATCATAAATTTTGTCGTGTTGACGTTTGTTATCAGGTGAGGAACAACAGGTGCCCCGTTTGACGTTACCACAATCTCTCTTATCAGTTTGTCACGAGGCGTTGATTCTTATCCGCCTTATTCCTTCTTTATTATTATTGTATTGCTTTGTTTTTTATTCTTTCTACCGCTTGCAAAAGTTAACTTACAAATTCAGCTAAATATAGTTTTATATGGTACATAAGCCCATTGGCTACTTGAATATAACCTATAT
>JARUHE010318454.1:0-11573 GCA_031471125.1 Archaeomysis grebnitzkii | reverse complement strand
TAGTTTAATTTAATTTAGTTTAATTTAATTTAGTTTAATTTAATTTAGTTTAATTTAATTTAGTTTAATTTAATTTAATTAATTTAATTATTCAATTATACATATTATTACATAGATTACTTAATTTAGTTTAGTTTAATTTAATTTAATTTATTTTAATTATTTAATTGTACATATTATTACAGAGATTATATACATCGAATAGTAAAGATTAAGTTGAATATAATAATTAACATGTTTTATAAATAAAATAAAATAATTAAAACAAAAACTTTGCAGTGTTTAGATATATCGAAAATAATTTTAAGTCAACGGCCTTGGCCACATTGAAACACCGCTTCTCGTCTGATGAGCAAAGTTAAATAACTTTGGGTCTGGTTAGTACTTGGTTGGGTGACCGCCGGGGAACACCAGATACTGTTGGCAAAACCCGGCGGTGAGTGTGCTGCACTTGCATCCATGGCCTGGTCCATTGGGACTTGATAAGACAAAAGTAATTTTAAGAATTTCCTGATGAACGCTTTTGATTGGAGTTGCACCAAACATCCAAGAAAAAACAAAGAAAAATAACGGGAATATAATTTTTAATTAAATTATATCCATCATTGAACAAACTCGTGCTTTCATATATAAGACGCTCTAAAACTTAATATTGATTAAGCAATAATATAAATACAAATGATTAAGTTTTAATGAAGGGAGGGTTGCCCAAGAAGTTTTGAATTTTTACAAGAAAATTGTAGAAGTAGCATCAACCGTATGCATATTAATGACAACCATATGCATAATAATGGCAATCACATGCATACTAATGGCAATCATATGCATAATAATGGCATATTAATGACAACTTAGAAAATATTTGGCCACCAATTAATATCTTTTAGGAAACAGGTGTGATAGTCACATGTCTAATATTGCAAATACTGGATTATCTTTGAGGTTTGGAGAACCATGCATGCATTATTATCATTGAGTCTTCATTAGAATAACTTTTTTGACATATTGGACAGAATTATTTACCGATCTGTGTCGGGGATAAGGATATTAGAGGGTTTATACGAGATTTTATTGAGCTTAGGACAGAGTCTGCAGGTCAGTACGAATACAAGGCGTCTGAAGCCTTGTCTCGCTGATATTAAATATGTAAATACTGCACGGAAAATGCTGGTCCAAGCGATATCCAACTCTAAAGGAAAGGTCCTGGTCTTAAGGGAATGTCCAATTCTGAAGATCGTCAACATCACAAGAACGGCCCACTTCTGAAGACAGGTGCTCTTCTCAAGGAAAGGTCCACTTCTGAAGACAGATGCTGGTCTTAAGGGAATGTCCAATTCTGAAGACGGCCCACTTCTCGAGACAGGTGCTCTTTTCAAGGAAAGATCCACTTCTACAGAAAAGGCGCTGGTCCAAGAGAGCTGTTGGAGCGTTGGTTCCGGAGAGCTAATGGAAGATCCCAGGAGAGCTATTTCAAGATCCCAGGAGAGCTGTTGGAAGATTTTGGTAGAGCTGCTGGAAGATCCCAAGGATAGCTGTTGGAAGATCGCAAGGAGAGCTGTTGGAAGATCCCAATGAGAGCTATTGGAAGATCTTGGTAGAGCTGTTGGAAGATCCCAAGGATAGTTTATGGAAGATGTTTTAATTCGCTATCTAGGAAGGAACTGCTGAGAGGCTGGTTCTCATCCCAGATAGAATGAATAATTCTGACTGGCGATGCGTCTTACATTATAGTATGTTGAGTTGAAACCTTAGATACATTCGACAATGTGCAATTTTCTCATATTATTTTGACTGTCATATTCGAGTTGAACTTTAGATTAATTCGACTTTGTGCAGTTTTCTCGACTTTTCTGGGTTTATTATTATGGTGCCCAACAATATGTATTTTTGATTCAAGAAAGCTTTTCAGAGATTTTTGGAAAAAAAATATTGCGTTAGTTTTCTGGAATTTTTTTTCCTTGTGTATTTTCACAGTTTCTCTAATACCATCAAAAAATAATTTACGAAGACCTAAGGCAAAGAAATGTCACTCAACTTTGATATAAATTGAGAACTTCATACTGACTTATTCTATGCTACAAAACACAAGTTAATACCTTTCTTAAGTATTACACATCAACACTTAGCAGCAATCAACAACACCAAGTAAAATAGAAACAGTTATAACATTACAAACAATCCAGTTTAGCCCTCCTGATCATTATTCGAAACTTTAAAAATTAAAAGTCAAATACACATCAAAAAATTTGTTCCCAAAACAATAAATATACTGACTAAAGTATGCAACCCCAACTAGTAATACGAGGGAAACAGCCCAAAACAGCGCCATCATATTGTTCAGCACAGCTAATATATAACGTAGCAAAACTCCTGTGGAAAGACCCCTACTTAACACAATCCAACCAAATATTCCTATATCAGCATACCATCATGGTCTTCGATCTAAGCGCTCTATCATATACTGATACACTACGTACTAGATGAAATTAACCAACATCATCCTACCATTATAACAGCCCTTAAAACAATAGACATAAAGAAAACATTTGGCAAAGTTTCACATATACACAGTTTTCAAATAAATTACAACAGCGAAATTTTTCTTACAAATTGTTTTGCACGACAATGAAGACAACGTAAATTCAAAATTGTGCTCATACTGCCAACTACACATACACTCCACAAAACACCTCATCATTTTCTGCTCTAAGTTCTCCTAGCAGAGAAAACTTTGCAAATTCATTTTATTTTGGACCTCCTGAAGCACTCATACTGAATGGTCGGGTATTTAGGGCCGTTGGCTTCCTCATAATAGAAGAAGCTGTAAGTAACTAATTAATAATTATATAAAAAATCTTATGTATGATTAAGAACTTTTAAAGATTTGGCTCTGATAATTTCCATGTTACCTTTAACTTTAGAACTTTTAGTACATACATTAAATTAAAATTGATGAATAAATAAAAAATAAAATCGTTTTATTATGAACAATTCCTCAATTAGTGCACACAGAAGCATTACTTCTATGGCATTACACAGAAGCCTTACTTCTTTGGTATTACACCGTTGGATTTGTACAGAAACTTTGTTTGGGGTAAAGGGATGAAATTATTTCGGTTACACGTGTGCAGTCTGAAGTCGGAGAGAAGGACGTCAGCTGGTAACGAGCAAAACTCAACACAATAAACTTCAAGGCGTATCACATAAAGAACTAATTTTGTTTATAATATTTGACATACATATCGAAGTACAACAGATAACAAACGGGGTTTACCGTGGTTAAAAATTAAATTAATAGGCGTACAGGTGTCACCACAAATACCAGGACGTGCTGATGGTACTCAAGGTCACTAATTAATGTACTGGAGGTACTATCGGTGGCACAAATATCAGAAATTTTTAAATCAAAAAATGAGAATAGCGAAGTTAATAATTAGTATTTTTTGTTTTAAATTCCATAATGTGAAAATCTATGATATATTTTCACAGAACGAAATGTACAACAAAAATAAGAATTTGTAACTTCATTATTCTTATTTTTCTTTTTGAAAAATATCAGATACTTATGCCACCGATGGTGCGTGATACTCCGAGTGGGGATAGACCGAGCTTGTACGTGCACCACATCTAACCTAACAAAATACATCACTTATGTTGTGTGTTCCGATGTGGCTACATAATGGAACGCGTTTCAGGTTGGTGTCAACAGTTATTGTGAACATTTAATGAACGAAAACGTAAATTGGTTATTTGCACACGGAAGCTAGAGTGCTTAAAAACACTTGTTTTGTGAGAAAATGGACCTCGGACCAGGGCGTAAATCTGGAAAATTAGGTACTTTTCAGAACATCACTCGTTGAATATTTCATTGTTATTTTAATAATTCTATATATTTTTTGATATTCTAAGAAACTTTTATTCTGCACTAATTAGTGCGTAAATGACTGGTTGAGGATTTATGAAGGTTTCTTTTAGAATGTGAGGCACTCATGATCACGAAAATAGCGTTAGATTTACGCTCTGCCTCGGACATCAGACAGTGGACCCGAGTGTAGGATGAATTAAGCATCGGTTTGAGCCTCAAGTGATGTTTAAATAAATTAAATGAACTTGTATGTTGCAAATAATTGAGACTTATATACATATAACTATTTTTTGCATTGTATCATTTAGCCCTTTAGTTCCTGACCGGACGAATATGTCCCACGCAATAAGATCCAATTTAAATGCTAATTTCAATGGATGTTCATCCTTATAACTAATAAAACAGGATTGAAAGGGTTAAAGATTATTGGAAGTATATTGCATTTAATTTTCAGAGGTAAAACATAATTGCTTATAATAACAACATTGAATATAATTGTGATGTCATGTTTGCACTGTTACACTTTTTATCAATGGAAGAGGTATGTATAAAAATGTATTAGATCTCTAGTATAACTGCCAGTAGTCATTGATTGCTAGCTTTTCCCATTGAAGTTTTTGTGGACCTCGAGTTGTTTAGTTGTTACAGCATATGTGTGGCTCTTAGAATACTTTTGATTGCTTCATCTTGCTTCCACGTAGCCTATTCGCTGCATTTATCTGTCACTTTATATAAATAACTTGAAACATTAAAAATTAATTTTCATGTAAAAAATCATTAAATAGGTTTTACTACTATGGTGGAACTACAAGTAAGGACTGATTATTACAAGTAAGTACAATCTACTTAACTATCGACACATTTCACTTTTTATTAGAAATCGGAATTGAATTTAGGGTATGACTCAATGCAAATAGTTTCAAATAGTTAATAAAGAGATGTTATTTATTTAAATAATAATAATGAAAATATATAAATTATAAACATGAATGTAATAATGAGTATATGACTGAATATAAAATGTTTCAAAACATGACAAAAAATATATTTTTCCAAGTAACGAAATTAGATAATTTGATAAGGTGTTTCGTGTATTCGTTTTGATTTTTAATAGGAAAAGATAAACATTTATTTTGAGGAAAGGAAACTGAATGTGAAATATTTTTGATAAGATGACATATAAATAATGCCAATTTTATTTTTATACCATTCATAAATTATTCTATAACACAATTCTTTCATATTTGATTTTTTATTTCTTAATAAAATATTTTCACAATGAAGCTTTTAATAACTTTATTATCGGCCGTTTTAGCATCAGCATCAGCTGCCATTTTCAAAAACGGTAAGTACAAGCATGTTTTAGTAATTAATTGATATATAGATGGACAATAGTACAAGTGAGGTAACTCTAATTCAAATAACATAAAGGCTACCTCACTTGTGCTGTTATCGATCCACATATAAACATATACATTTATCAATCAACATAGGGTTCTAGTCCGAGGGTTTAAAATCAAATATTTAAAAAAAATAGTAAATGTTGCTCAGAATTAATACCATAGGGTATCACAGCTATCGTATAAAAACATCATTCAGAATTTATTTAGAATTAATAGTTCTTCATTTTATTTTAAGTAAGCGTTGAAAACATATTTATAAACTTACAAACCGAGGCAGCATTTAAATTATTTACGAAAATCATAACTACAAGTAAATGTTGTTTACCATTAAAAGTTCTTTATTTTATTTTAAGCAAATATTAATTTAAGGGCAACAGTAAAAAACAACCCTTTACCAACCCACTTTAACTCAAATACTTTTAACTCTACTAGTATTTTTAGTATCTATTTCTATACTAGAATTGCTAGTAGAGCTGCTAGTGACTCTTCTCTTTTCCATTCATATCCCAGATGGTTGTCCACCCTTGTTCGAGAACGTGGGAGGGCGATGCTACTTCTTCTCCACCCTCCTGGACGAGTACCGAGACTTTTATGCGTCCAGGCAGTTCTGTCTTGACTTGGGAGACTCGATAGGAGATGTGCAGTTGGCCAAGTTCGATGACGATTATGTCGACTATAAGAACATTGTCGAGTACATGCAGGACAACAGTGAGTGTTTGAAGACGATTTTATTTGCTTGTTTGTGCCAGACAAACTTAGTTTATCTCTTGTTTCAAAACTAAATAGACTTAATTTTTTAGTTATTTATGTAAGACAAAAGTTATTTGTTTTATCATTATAAATACTTAATTGTATATTAGCTTATCAGAGGATTGGGAATGTTTCACTCTGATTGTATAGTACGAGTTTAAGATGAATTTTAAACATAAAGTGCACTTTTTCCTCACGGTGGCTTGACACATGTTTCATAGATTATTCATTGCATATGTATTAGCATTAAACCATTTCAAAGTTTAATTGATGTCTGCACAAAAATAATTTTCAGACGTCGACAAATTTTGGGTTGGCGCCACAGATGAGAACAACGAAGGAGCATGGAAGTGGGCTGATGGGACGGACGTTGACCTGACCAGTCCCCTCTGGCGATGCACCGACCCAAAAGACAGCGCCGGGTACAACTGTGCCGCCTTAGAGAAGGAATTCGTGTCGGTCAACAACATAAAGTACGACCGGTTCCGGTTGATGAACCTCGAATGTGCGGCGAGTCTGCACTTCATTTGTCAGTTCAGAAACGAGACTTTAATGTGGTGAAAATTATGAAGAAGTAAAATTAAACAAATATGTAAATGTGTGTAAACGTTGAAACAATGATGTTGATAAAAAATTGAAATAATTAACTATAATAAAATTACATAGACGTTTAAAATTTCATTCACCTTATATTTTATGTATTCATGTTGATATGGTTTACTTCCTTATACAGTATTTTATGTATTCATGCTAATATGGTTACTTCCTTATAGTTAGTCGAACTGTATACAATTTAGAAGGCGTGTCCGTTTGCTATCATGGCTACACACAATTGCCTTATTAAAAAAACATAGATCCTTAAAGTTAGGGCTTTGAAAATCTCCTAAATTTTCGTCCATTCGTTTGATATGATGATTATTTTTAGTTTGTTGGTCCTTTTTGTATATATTTTATTCAATAAGGCTTTTAGACAATTTAAGATATATATAGAGCTAAAATTTTCATAGCTGATGAAAAAAAAGTTTTTTTTTAAGTCAGCACAGACTTTAACTTTAAAATAAAACATTCATCCAGTGATTCCTAATTGTTGACACCATCCAAGCAGGTGAATGGTTAAGACCTTCAACACGGTAGCTAGAAACTCATCGGAAAAACGAATGACATTGATTCCTTATAACTTCGTTAAAACTTTTCACTCCTCGAGACACAAACATTTGCGAAGCACTGTCTCTCAGTCCAACACCCACCAATCTTCTCATAATATTATTATAAGTGACTCGAATGAGCCTCAAAGTACATTGTGTTTAGTTTGACCACAAGGAACACAGTAGAAGGAGTAGCAAAACCTTAAGCAACAAGGTTTTAGCCTCCTCGTCACAGCAACCGAAGTTCCGGATAATTGCATTACTTCGAGCATAAGATTTTAGTTTCCTTTCACAGTAGATACACGTTCAAGTTTTTGATTAGCATGTTTTTTTTACAATTTTCTGACAATTTCTTTAGTTTTATAATTTTAATTATATAACTTTTTAACCATGACCAATAGTTGAAATCCTCTAAGGTAAATTTTAGTGTATTAAATACGCTACAAAATGGCTGTGGAATTTTTAAATTGGGCTAATACTAAGTTGGTTTTATTAATTTTCATTCGAAAACATAATTTGCCAGAAAATACTGTTAAATAAAATATTAACCATAATAACCATAATAACCATACTAATAACACTAAAAATTATAGATAAATAGCAAACAGAATGCCTTACTGATATGGATAATGACAATAATAACAACCATGAAGTAATAATATGAGGTATGGAGTATGTTTATTTTTATAAAACACTAATAATTTAGATTGGCTAATTAAAGCAAACATATTATTATTCAAAAAATCTCAAATAATATTTTCTTCACATAGTATTAGAAATGTTCGCAATGTTCATGCGATTCATAGTGTTCAATTCAAAAACACCCCAAAAATAATAAAAACAATAAAATCTTCAGGCGTAGCCATTACCTCAAACAAAATTGCTTGAGGAGTCAGTCTGTGGTGATAAGTTCTAGAGAATTCTCAAATATGGACAACCGAATCATAATACAAACATTTATTTACAGACAAATGACTTCCGAACATATAATACAAATGTTAATGGCAATAGTAAGCACTAAAACCAGCCTTTAGCTCAAGTTAGTCCGTCTGTTATTATCCCATACTAAGAAAATATGAAGGGGCAAGTTCCAGGACAGCCCCTGCTCCGCTAGCGCAGCCATCTACGCAGTCTCGATACCAGATGCATACATCTTCATTATAGAGATTTCATTGAATTTATTTCGAAGTCCATAACTTCGTAAAAACTAACCTAATTACTAAACAAACATTAATTAAACAAGACTTAGTATAGTGAAGGAATAAAGTGGTGTAGCGGTATGTTACTACACTTAATACACTTTATATCTCTCACTTTCGAAAGTCTTATAAAAGCTACAGAAACTCACCTAACCTTACCTAATCCAACTCACTTATACATACAGTGTAAATATACAAATAAGAGGAGCTTTAAAAAATGAAAACTATAAACACGAATAAGAATCTAAAGTTTCAATGATTATAGGCATGTTTCCGATTCTAACAGTTTGCAAACAGTGCGTAATTTTTTGAAAGTTATGACGTCATAGGTATTTCCGTCTTTAACAGTTCGCAAACTATTTAAAAACAGTTTGCGAACTGTTTCATCAAAAAAGCAAAATTTTACAAACCAGGTCCTGAGGTAGTTTCGAGGTGACGTCATGGAATACACATGTAAATATTGAATGTTGTATATCATAAGGCGACAAATTTTCTTTAAATATTTCTATAGATTATTAATAAACAAGTTAAATGTATATATACATAGGTTATAAACTATTTATAAAGAAAATAATAAAGAAAAAATCAAATCAATCAATTATGACGACTTTTCGGTTGCCATCAACTTCTTCATAATTCAAGTATAAAATTTTAAATATTTTGTTTTCTTTTAATCGTATTACTAAATTCAATTAATATTTTCATAAGTTAGTTTTTAGATTGATTTTTTAAAGAAAAATTAGAAGTTAACTTTCATTGGAGTGTGTTTACATAAACAGCTGACTTTTATTTCAAAATTTTCTGGGATTTGTGTTTCTGAGCTCTCTAAAACTGTTACAAAAAGAGTGACGTATTAGCGACGTTCTCATTTTGAAACTGTTAGAATCGGAAACTTGCCTTATATGACTTGTTTTGGGTTGGTTGCTTAAGTAGCACTGCCGTTCCAATAATTCAACGCTAAAATTATAAGTATAGATAAATTAAACAAACCTTAAATGTAACACAAACAAAATGAATTAAGATTTAATGTCTTAAATAAACAGAAGTAACCATAATGAATAAAATAATAAATACTTTCAAATACTTTCAAATATTTTTAAAGAATAATATTAACATGGAACACTTTCAAATTCTCGCCAAGTGACGTGAATTTAACCATTGGACTTTCCATGTTAGACAGATTTTTGCAGGTTTAACTCTCTAGACTTTAATTTACCAACCGTTTAAACCCATTTGCATACACATTTGAAGACACAATTAAGTCATTCAGTCCTTACTTGAATTGAATTGACAACTGATTAGAGACCACTCTTAAAGAGCGAAGTAACAACAACTTTAATTTACAATATCGTGTGGCAACATTTGTTTGTTGTTTTGTTGTGAAAGATGTGTTCTACGTCTTCTCTTCCGCTGTTGAGCATGATAGAGTGAGTGCTTGAGAGGCTTATAATGTATGTTGATCATGCTCACTTTTGTTGAATGTGAGATGACTTGAGATATTTCTACCAAATCTGGGAATGAACACTCTTGTCTGGATTATGAGTGTATCCTTACAGGCATTTTCGAAAACTGATGTATCATTTTTCAGATATGGATCTATGTGAAACATTATGTTCTTAGCTCGGGTTGTAGTTGAAAGAGCAAATTCATGTTTTCATGACCTAAAGTGTTCATCATGACTTGCATAATCATATTAATTTGGTAAGATGTTATGATTTGTTGCCTTATAGTCTGTTATGACGTTTTTTACGAATGCTTTGACAGAAATATTTTGATAGTTGGTCATTATTTTCATCAGTCAACTTGTTTCTTCCTCCTAACAAGCTCTTGCAACGTTTGTCAGTTTTGTTAACCGTTTCAAGGATGTCAAGTTCGAATGTCTTAGAAACACAAGTTAGTCAAGTGTTTTCAGTGTAGGGGAAGATGTTTATAAATTACCAGACTATATTCTGACATGTTTTTGTGCTCATTCGTTGACCTTCTGTGTATTTTAGAAAACCACATCGTAATTATGAATAATATTATTTTTCATTCCTTTCCATAAATACGGCAAATACTGTGGTACATACCAATCTTTGACAAAGTTTACAAATAACGACATCAATGGAGTAAATGGAGTTTCAATTGATGTTTTTACAATTGACAAGTGTACCAGCTGTACTGGTTTTAATTGGTGTATTGGTTATAATAGGTGTTTTTGGCCACTAAAACCATTTGAGGAGCAAAGTCAGGTTAGGTTTTGTTTCGTGGGTCACGATAATGCCAAAGATTTACATAAATACTGCAGTTTTCGAACAGCATGCAACGCGGCATCAGCCTTATTTCCGACTTTGACCAACACAATCTAAATTTGGTTTGACGCATGCGGTTATTACGATACACCTTAACACCTCCTTAAACTTGTCATTCAGCTGGTCTTTGTGGGAGATAACTTTCTCAGTCTCTGCCACGCTCATATAAGGTTAGCACGTCAATCGGGCTGCCACGCCAATAGGGCTACCACGCCCATATGATTGTCACCAGGAGAGTTGAGGAACAAACGTTGAGCTGGTTAGATAATAAATATTCTCGGACAGTCATTCTGCTCCTTCACAAAAGTGTCAACGTGTTTTTTGTTACAACTAATATTAATTGTTGAACTTTCGAGAATCTTGATAATTGGTATCCATTAGGGAAGACCATATTGTGTCATTATAATCCAAAATTAATTTACGGTTCTCCGAAATGAATGATAAGGTAGATGAATTTGCTTGGAATACCATTGCACAGTTTTGTATATAAATTGTTAGTACCGATATATATAAAACAACGTATGATACCAAATGCCGACCTTGCTATGATAAAATTAGTAAATGTGTATAGATAAACTAGAACGATATGCAGTGAGTAAAATATATAAAAAAATATTTCTTCTTTGTTTTCATAAATCCTTAAAAAAAGAAATTTAGAAATATAATGTTTGATTATTCAATAGACTGAAAAGCAAGGGCAAATATTCTTTTATTTCCGATTTGACTTCTGTTTCCTGTTTTGATTCAAAAAATTTCATTTGTAATCGGAAAACCCAATTTGTGAAACACGTTAATTTGTTTGTTTGTTTGTTTGTTTGTTAATTTGTGAAACACGTGAAGAAACCATTTACTAGAAAGCCTTAAAGATAAGGAATTTGAAGAGGTTATCATCTGCTTAACCTCATCTGTTCACTTCTCAT
>JARUHE010318443.1:0-11573 GCA_031471125.1 Archaeomysis grebnitzkii | reverse complement strand
GATTTACATTTTTATTTCGATCACATCTTTTTTATTTTCATATGTACATTAAAAACAATAGTATTTTTGGAATCCTCATGCTCTTCTGCTTAATTAAAAACCATTATTTTTAGGGAAAAAATCTATAGAAACTTGTTTATTTTTAAGCAAAGTTATTATTCAAGAAGAGTTATAAATTAAAAAAGAAAACTGTTATAAAAAATAGTTTATTTGAGGTATAAAATATCATTTTTTAAGGAAATATAATATGTAGAACTAGTTTTATTTAAGCAAAGTTATTATTCAGTTCATTATCTATAAAATTTGTTCAATAAAGAAAACAGTGAAATCAAAAATGAAAAACTAGCATTTACCGTCACCTAAATTGTGAACGCGAGACGCCGACGACGACGACGGACTGACCCACGCATGTCGATTGTAATAGGGTATTCGTAAGATAAACATTTATATAGCTTCACAATCTTTAAAGGTAATCTCTATGTCCGAACGCGAACAATATTCATGTATACAAACACACATTTGTAATTGGCTGTATAGTTCTCTCAATAGAATAATCCACTGCAATGTTTACATAACATAAATTATATATTAAAGTAATAATAAATATTGAAATAATACACACAATCAAATTACTATTATATTATATTAAAATAATAATAATAAATAATACACACAATTATCTTTCCTCAATGAAATTATCATTATATACAGAGAATTATTGAGAGATTCTGTTGTGAAATTACATTTTACATTTGAATAAAATAATTATTTAAGAATAAAACAATTCAATTATTCCCATAGAATTTACATCACAATCGTGTCATTCATCATGATTGGTAATGTTTTGTTAAGAACTAAAACATATTAAAATTAGCATTAAAACAAATGCATCAAGGTTAGCATTGAAAACAAATACATTAAACTGAAAACACTTGACTAACCTTTATGTCTAAACTAGTCAAAATTGACATCAAATTGAATAACCTTTTGTGATTTTTGTGATTCAATCAAAAAGTATCACATTGGTGCAATGTGATACTTTTTTGATTGAATAACAAGAAAGTTAATCGAATCAACAAAAAATGTACATTGTTAAAAAAAGTTAGTCAATTTGATGATGTCAATTTTAACTAACTTAGACATAAAAGTTAGTCAAGTGTTTTCAGTGTAAAGTTAGCATTGAAAACACTTAAATTAACGTTAAACTGTCCTTTCCATGGAACAAACTGAACACAGATAAATAAAAGATGTCATTAAATATAAAAATACTCGAGACAATTGAACCGAACTCACATTAACAATAGCACAAGTGAGGTAACCCACATTCAAATAACAGACCTTACCTCACTTGTGCTATTGTCGAATATTTTGTGTCTACCAACTGACGCACAATTCGATTGTAAATGACGTCATACAGCATGAACTTTAAATTTTATTTTTAGCGAATTGGTTTTGTAAGATTTGTTCTAACTTAAGTTGTATTCTTGACCGCACTTTATCTTGATTTAAATAAACTTTTTTTTTATTTAAATCAACTTTTCATGATTTAAATCAACGGTTATTGATTTGAATCAAAGGTTTTTGATCTGAATCAACTTTTCATGATTTAAATCAACCTTTCTTGATTTAAATCAACTTTTTTTTATTTAAACCACATTAACACAATGTTCTACGATTTTGATTTAAATCAAGAAAAAATGCGGGCGAGAATACAGCTTTAGATATGAAGTCAAAATAATTGAAATAAATTAATTATTGTTAATTTTTATATTAAAACGATACAACAGATAAAACTTTTGAAATTTAAATAAATTATCACCAAATGATGGTGGTTGTACTTGTATTAGAAAAGATCATTCAATTTCTTCTCATATAACACTAAAGAGACTTTTATGTCAAAGATAGGGCTAGTCAAAATTGACATCGTCAATCAAAACCGTATCACATTGTATCACCAAATATAATATTACTTTTCTCAAAAACTTTTTAACGTTTTGTTCCATTAACAAAGATAGTTTTATGAAGGATTTTACTTTCAACAAAACCTTTTAAGAGAAGATTAAAAATGTAAAAATATTTGAGGTTTCAGAAAACTTTTTTCTATAAAAAATGGAAACTTTTATTTAAAAGAAATTGAAAAAATCGAAACTTTTTATATAAAAAGAAAAAAAGAGAAAGCAAATTTGGAAATGAAATAAAATTAGAAATGTAATAAAAATTATTTTATTGAGATGAATAAAGATAAAAATTAATTGATGGAAATAATTAACGGTTCCAAATCATGATCTTTATTCAAGAAAGAAATCCTCGATTATTTATAGGGACGAAATCATCACAATAACAAAGATTTATTTCAATGTAATCTCATCGTATTTTAGGACCTACGGCATAAATCATCCATCCGTTGAACGGTTCAATTATTTCGGGTTAGGCCTAAGTCATTCCCGTTCAAACAATTAATATAGCCTGGAGGAAAAGGTTTATCATTTTATGGATTATGTAAGACAAGAATATGTTTATGTTAGGAAGTTTTTTATTGTAGCCACCAATGTTTATTTTCCCTTTTTTATTGTAGCCACCAAAGTTTATTTTCCCTTTTTTATTGTAGCCACCCATGTTTATCTTCCCTTCTTTATTATAGCCACCCATGTTTATTTTCCCTTTTTTATTGTAGACACCAATGTTTATTTTCCATTTTTATTGTACCCACCAATGTTTATTTTCCATTTTTTATTGTAGTCACCAATGTTTATTTTCCCTTTTTTATTGTAGCCACCAATGTTTATTTTCCATTTTTTATTGTAGCCACCCATATTTATTTTTCCATTTTCTGATTGAGTTACCATTTCCATTTTTATTGTAGTCATCATTTCCATGTTTTATTGTAGTCGCCAATGTTCATTTTTATTTTTGTTTTTCCGTTTTATACTGTAGAACTATAATGTTTTGTACATTACATCTAATGGTGGTTTATTTTACTTCGTGAATTTCAATGGAATAAAACGTTTAAGTTCTATTTAAATTTTGCATTTTCTATTTTTGGTGTTTTTTTATATTAAACATAATACTGAATGGCACAGTGTGCTCTTCCGCTTGAAAGCCATTGAGTGAAACAAGAAAAAACGTCGCACTTCTGTGATTGTTTTATGTCCCTAACGATTTCCTAGGAAGTCTGAGTTGATGAACTCATCAAAGAAAAGCTAATTAAGGACCAGCAGAAGCGCATAGCCAATGACAAAAGACGAAATTTAGCGGAAAAAATACAAATGTAACAACAAAAGACGAAATTTAGCGGAAAAATACAAATGTAATAACAAAAGACGAAAATTAGCGGGAAAAAAAAGAAAATCTAGCCACAAAAGACAAATCTGGTCGGTGTTCAAAGTCGCAGAACCGAGACTGCAAAAAAAAAAAAAATTTGAATTGGCCTCAGCGGGGCAAATAAAAATGTTGTCGGTCGTGCCGTGTGCAAACCTGTTGGAGTCATTCAATGGATCCAGATGAACCAAATAACAAAGTGGAAAACTTCTTCATCCAATCGAGATAAATCATTTACATTAAAGGTTATAATGCTATAATGGTAAAATATAAGGATAATAATAATAATTAATAATTTTTCAAATTTATATAGCGCCTTTCAGCTTTACAGCTCACAAGGCGTTAACATGGTAAAATATAAGGGTTATAATGGTAAGAGATAAGGGTTGCAATGGTAAGAGATAATTAGGATTTTATGGTAATGTGAATAAGGATTGTATGGTAAGATATAATAAGGGTGGTTGAAATGACCCATTAACTATAATCTATTCCTTATGTCAATCATTATAAGGTGTTGAAGGTTCAAGAACAAATCATGGACATTCTAACCATGTTTTGCGATGTTCAGGCCACCGTTGCCTCATTTAAATTTTGCCAAAGAAGGATGTATTTTAACCAAAAAATTCTCCGTTTCAAAAAACGAAATCACAAAAAAAAATTCGTTCATACAAAAAGTATGACATCCTGGGGGCACTCACAGTTTGATTTTGTACTAATGCAAAAATTTAAAATTGTAAGTACTTAATATTGTCAGCATGGCAATGCTTTAGAACTATACTTGCCACATTCTCCATAGGAATTACTATTGAAGTGAACAATGTGGAAGCCTAAATCATTGGCCTGATTGTCAGTGCTATACAAACGCTGTAATTATCAATAAATTTAAATTAATATTTTTGGAAAATATTTTAAGTAATAAATGCAAAAAAAAACAACTATTGTACTCTTAGGTGGGCAATTTCAAATAATTTATTTTTGACTGTTTAAAACTGAAACTAAATTAAAAGTAAAGACGTGTATCAAATTATCTAAAATATTCAATAGAAAATGTGGATTTATTTCTCACACTTGATTGGCTAAAATTGCATTTAAGTTGAAACGAAAAATATTTTAATTTGCCTCAAATTTTGAATAATGAAAAACAATTTAATTGTGACGATTAGTTTCGTGAGCACCTTGTGACGTCATCTCGTTTGAGGCATTGACACAACTTAAAAATTAGTTATCATCAAATGTGGATGTGTTCTCACCCTCAGAATTATGATTCGTCGTCTCTTTTTCTTGATTTAAATCAATTATCTTGATAGAAATCACATTGACAATGTTATATGATTTTGATTTAAATCAAGAGAAGATGTGGTCGAGAACACGTCTTAGGATCGCAACATGATTTCAACAGATTATTCTGAAAAACAGAATTTGCAACTCGCCATTCAAATTTAAAAATTTTGTCAACATTGATCTAAGCTTTAGTCACGTTCCTTTAATGCCATATGTGACAAAAAAGTGACATTAACAATCATTGTTTTAAATACTAAATACAATGTATTTAAATATGTCTTAATACATATTCAAGAAATGATAAATTGTTGAACGATTGTTTGAATTAAACACATAAAAATAAGGTTATAAAACATTCGAAACTAACATGTTATTCATAAAGAACAACTTACAAACCATTGCATTTAATCGATCCTCTTCAAATTATAAAAATGTTATAGCTCGGAAATTTGCGTTTAAAAAATAACAAAATGACTAACCTTGTAGTTCAGGATACGAGTAAATGAAGACGTCACTCACCTTTAGTAAATTTGAAACAAATTCACCCAAAAGAAATCAAAGAAACTCACCTGAAACAAAACACAAATTAAGAAACTAAAAATAAATTATTTTACAAAGGTACTATTATCGAAATCATTTCAGCTAAAATTGTATTTTATGGCACATTAACTGAAAAAAGAGACGTTATTAACTGAAGAAAGTACAATTTATATTTTAGACATTTTTACATCTAGCATTAATTTCCTAAGGTACTTAGTTTTGAAGAATATAAGGTTTATATATTTCATTCCTACAATAGTGAATTATTTCTATTTATAACATCAGTTTAAATATTGTTTATTATTTGATAGATTACATTTATACAAATCAGACAAAAATGAAAAAAGCAGAATTTCAACCATAAAACGTTGAAAGTAATGCATATATTAACGGATATTTAATAATCATGCACGATATACTAACACTATAGAACCAAAATTGATTGTGAAAAAAATAATCTAGTATTAAATCTACGCTATTAAATAATTTTCAACAAGATAAATGACGAATAAATCAATTACGATTGATTCAACATAAAATATTTTTGCATACAAGGGACGGAGGTGAACAATGTTGTGTGAAATCTAGTATTAATCTAGTATTAAATCTAGTATTAATCTAGTATTAAATCTACGCCATTAAATAATTTTCAACAAGATAAATGACGAATAAAATATTTTTGCATACAAGGGACGGAGGTGAACAATGTTGTGTGAAAATCGATGAATTTGAACAGAACGATCAGGTGACATCAGGTAGACCTTACGTGAAATGGATGAGGTGATTCGAGTCGAGCTTTAGTTGGAAGGATGATACAACCATAGATCAAAGACATACTTCTTTAATCTGTGATAAAACTAAGGTCTAAAAGATTATGCCACTAAAATGGATGTAAAGATTCAGTAATTTGGGGTATGCATGTACAACGACGATGTGATTTGAGGTAGAGCTTGATCCTAAGTATATATATAAAATAATGAGGTACCTCGAAGTAAAACTTATGTAAAAGATGATTGGACTTGATCTAGACACAGGGATCAAAATGATGAGATACCTTTGAGGTATAACTGTTTGAAGAAACGAGCATCTTGTGCTGAGGAGGTCCAAACTTGAGTGGCGTGTGCTCCAATAATTATTTATGTGGAATATTGAATCGTGACGATTCCAAGACTAATTTATCAAATTCTGTGGGAACCCAAAACTACCCTTGAAACCCCTAGCTTTTTCCTTTTGTATTTTGGTACGTTTTTATATACCTTTATAATCATAATTATTTATATTTTTAAATATAACTAATGGAATAAAAGGTCAGGAACGGATATTATTTTTCACCAGAAGTACTTGCGGTTTTTTTTTACAAAAATATAAAATAAATATACCCAACGTTAATAAATAAATAACCCAACGTTATAATTGCATTTTATTTTAAACATTGGATAAAATTTATATTAAAATATAGAAATAGTTAGGTTACATTATATAAAAAAAAACTTAAAAAAAATAATACGGCTGATACCTCTAAAATACATTCACTAGAGAACTTAAATTTCTTCTGGGTATTCAGGTTTGTTTTAAGAATTTTTTTGTTCATATATGAAGCATACAATTGACATTGCTAGAAATGTATATTATTAAATAAAAACAAAATTTGTCCCATCAATACTTGTAAACCAAACAAAAAACAAATTTTTGTTTTTTAAATTGTTTAAAATCTATTTGAGAAAAAAATTGGTGGAAATACATTTTTGGATGTAGCAACATGTTGGTACGAAAAGTTTTCGATAAATTTGGAAAACAAAGAAAAACAAAAAGACTCGTTGGTGGTGTAGTAGATCTTAGTTAATATTACAGAAAATTTAGAAAAAATGAAGCTGCTAATATTATGAATTTTCCAAATTGTTTGTCTGTCATTTGAAAACAACAAATGTTGCATTTGATAGATTATTAATATTAACATAAAAAAAGCAATTTGCTATTTGCAGCTATTTCAAATTTAAAAATTTAAGGAATATCAACATGGATATCAGGAGATGGAAAGATGTTCTAATTCTGTAATTTCTATAATGAATTTGTTTCCTTTAATTTTTTATTAAAAATTTCAATGCCTTGAAAAAATCCATCACATCACCAATAGCAATGAGATCTTACTTTAAAAATGTGAAACTCCTTAAAACATTTTCAGACAAATGGTAAAAAATTGGGCTTATATTAAGACTTGAAATGGAATCGGCAAAAATGTTAGCCAAGGTCAGCAAGCAAGTACAGACAAGGATGCTGCGCCGTAAAGTAAGAATAACAATAATAATGAAAAATAATAATAACAATAATAATGAAAAATAATAATAATAATAATTATGAATGTGGCAAAAAAACAAACACAAATGATTGGGTTGAAGTGTCTTTCAAGCGAAGGTGGTTGATTGAATGGCCTTGTCTTTTCTTTGAAGAGGTTAGGTTACTGTTAGGTACGGTCTCTCAGTTAGGTTACTGTTAGGTAAGGTCTCTCAGTTAGGTTACTGTTAGGTAAGGTCTCTCAGTTAGGTTACTGTAAGGTACAGTCTCTCAGTTATAACATACAAAATAAATACAAACATATTATAAACGCAATTTTGCTGAATTGTGTACCATAATCAAACACAAACTTACGGCACTCAATAGATAAGAACACATGATCCTCTTGCATCAGGCATATCGTGCACCAGGATAAGACAAAGACGAACTTTTTTCAACAACAACTTCTCCACCTTCGCCTGATGTGAATGCACGACCAAGCTTTGTTAATCGTACTAAAGATTATTCAATTTTCGTTATAATGAACGTGGAAAGGAAAAATTATTTTCTATATTCCATCTTTTCCATATCTCTATTTACCACGTTGCCCTTTTTTTCCTTATCTTTCATTTTATTCTTTTCTTTTCTCTATCTACCACTTTATTCTTCTCTATTTACCACGTTGCTTTTTTTCCTTATCTTTTAATTTGTTCTTCTATTTTCTCTATCTACCAATTTGTTATGCTCTATTTACCACTTGATCCCTTTCTTTAAGTCCCATTTTATCCTTCTCTTTTCCGTATCTACCACTTTATCCCTCTCTCTATTCAACACTTAATCCCTCTCTTTATTTGCCGCACACTATTCCCAGAAGCAATATACAGAATGAAATGGAAACTAACTTCATAGCAATACAAATTAAATTGTATTCAAAAATATAAAACCGAGAAAAATATAAAAAATATTAATGTTAAACTAAACATATTTAGATGTGACTTCCATCACTCATTGTAACGTGTCATAGGATACAAGATTTTTTAATTTATGAAAAACAAAAAATATTCATTTTAATTTTCGGAAAAAAAAACATGTTGAGTTTGTGTAGTCTATAATAATAAACAAAGATCATTCATAATTACCGTGAATGTGTGATTTAGAGGTTTGCGGGCAGAAATGTGAAAAAATATATTCAATTATTGCCCTCTTCAAGCTACGTGATCGATGAAATCTTATCTACTGTATAATCCCCAACACGTAGCTTGAAGAACGAGCTCTGGTAACCTGAGGGCAACAATTGTATATATTTATTCACATTTCTGCCCGCAAACCTTATAATAATAAACTGAATGTGTCTTGGTTCAATGAATGGCAATTATTATCTAACTAAAGATAAATAATTTGTATAAAACCTAAAAAAAAATCAGACCTTTCTCCCATTTAGTAAATAAAAAAATTTATAAAAATTAAATGACTCTAGAAATGAAGTCGCAAAAGGTTAATTTACTTTGTATCAAATGAAGAAATTAGATTGTCGATGATTGAGGAAGATTGAGTGGACCGACAACAGCACAAGTGAGGTAACCAATATTACACTAGCAGAACTTATCTCACTTGTGCTATTATATGGATCGACAATAGCATAAGTGAGGTAACTCACAGTCAAATAACATAGAGCTTACCTCACTTGTGCTATTGCTGATCCAAGCACCATCCGCCGAAACAAGTCGAAGGGAGACGTCGATAAATCGTGATGACAACGACTTCATCATCGAGAGAAAACAAATGGAGTCGTAAATCATCGCATTAATCGTCGTGACTAATTACATTATTTCGATGTGATGATTTATGCATCCTGTTGCAGATGGTCGCAATGATAACTCTTCGGCCGGGTTGTTTAACCGAGATTTGCAAATGATAACATTCCAACTAATTTGTTGGTATGCGACATAAATGATTATCCAATTGTCATAATTTATTACTCGCATCTCTATTTTCTATCTTAAAATGTTGCTAGGAAATGAACAAATTATGGAAAGATGTTTGTAATTGTTTAAGGCAAAATATTATTTAATTATTAATACATCGGAGATAAGTTGACTGAAGAAAAATAGTAAATTTATGATTTAACAATGCTCGTTACAACATAACATCAACATACATAAATAATGACACTTAACAAAATATATATAAAATTGTACATATTGGAATTTTAAAGTGTGATCAACAGATTCTTTGACTAAGTAGGTGCACGTATGCACAACCTACATAGATGTCAAAGCACTATTTTACAACTAGTCCCTAATTAAATATTGACAACATTATATCATTCGTATTCTCGATCGCACTTTTTCTTAAATTAAATCAACATTTCTTGATCTAAATCACATTGAGACAATGTTAAATGATTTTGATTTAAATCAAGAAAGTGCGATTTTAACTTCGCTCCATGGATTGTGTTTTTAGTTAAATTAATTCCGTAGAGAAAAATATTCATAGTTCTCAGAGAACCATCACTATTAATTATATTTTTGTGTCTCTGTAAATGAGCATTTTAAATCATGGATCATGGATCATGGATCATGGATCATGGATCTTGGACCTTGGCTACTTGTGTACAACCTGTATCATCCAAATAATCTTCAGCTCTTTATTTCATCTTGGTTATTTTCTTCAATTTCTTTTGACATTACTCGGGTTAAATTTTTTATCATTTATTCGCCTGATTCGATAGATTGTGAAAGAAATTTCTTCTTCTTTTCAAGTTTCAAAGAAACTTTAATTCAAAAGAAAATCAAAAAGAATTATTTTCAAAACAAAATAAAATAAAAAATAAACTGTGAAATTAGAAAAAAAATAAAACAAATGTTTACACTCAAAGAGTTACTGAATATTATGCGTGTTCATTTGAATGGAAAGACCATTGAGAAAACTAATTAATTTTGTTTATAAAGGGTACAACGACACTCGATTTAAAACTGTTGTTTCGTAGATATAAATTTGAGTCATTTCAAAATATTTGTTTAGAATGTAAAAAAAATGAATTGTAAAAATAAAAAAATATTTACCATCATACAAATTATGTTTAAATACCTCAAAACTGCAGCGGTTTCAAGGAGTTAAAAAGGATTGAAAATCACAAATGGATCGCCAATAGCACAAGTGAGGTAACCCACATTCAAATAACAGAGCTTACCTCACTTGTGCTACTGTTGTTCCATAATAGAAGCAATGACAAAAGGATTCCATAGAGACACGATTTCTTTTTGGGCGAACCATAAAAACGTTGAAAAGACGTCGGACAAAACGTTGGATGAACCGTCCCTCCAATAAACAAAAGCAAACGTCTCCTGTCTTGACATTTCAATTGGATCCAAAATAGCACAAGTGAGGTAAGCTCTATGTTATATGAATGTGGGTTGCCTCACTTGTGCTATTGTCGATTTGTTATACAATAGCACAAGTGGTGTAAGCTATATGTTATTTGAATGTGGGTTGCCTCACTTGTGCTATTGTCGATGCAATTATTCTTTGCACGTTCGCCATGCATGCACCAGGTTCCATTTCACTACCTTCTTATTATGTTGCACTTTACAAACACATTTGAAAACAATTAAAAAAAAATTCTCATTATTATTTTACATTCTTTCGATTTTTAAGACAGAGCTTAGAAAATACTTTTAAAAGTTGAACACCTATTGTGATCCTCAAATGAATGCAGTCCTTTCAGCATTTTTGAACTCTTTATATTTGTCCCCAATTTCATCCCTGAATATAAAACTGCACATATACAGTCGGCGCCACAGGTATTGGCGCGGTATGCTTTTCTCTTGTAACACTTAGAAAAAGAATTAACAAAAATATTCAAGGGGTACTTACCGGCGTCTAATACTTAGTGGGGGGAGTCCTTCTCTTTAGACAACTCTCCATGCGTCGAGGAACGGATTCAGCAAGTCTTTGGAGCATAGTGGGTTCCAAATTGTCCCAGATGTCCTGAATCTCCTTCACGAGCTTTGGCAGAGTTGCGGTGTCACTTCCTCGTAGCTGTCGCTTTATGAATCCCCAAAGATTTTCGATTGGGTTAAAATTTGGACTATTACCAGGCCAGTCCTGTATGTAGTCCACTGCTACAAACTCAAACCATTCCTTGATTAATTTTGCTGTGT
>JARUHE010318432.1:0-11574 GCA_031471125.1 Archaeomysis grebnitzkii | reverse complement strand
CATAATAAGTAATAAAAATGTAATTATACTACATACAATGATTAATTATAAAACAATACATTCTCACAGGAGGAAATAGTTTCAAGACGCCGCCTATATGAATGTTTCGTATATAAAGATTAGGCTTTGAATGTTTTATATAAAATTCTTCCGTTACTGGGACAGACTTGAAATCATTGCACTTTGATAATATTTCAATGTTTTTTTTGCTTGTTGGTTGATGGATGCACATCTACGTTTATATCACAACGGCCGTTGAACTTTTGTATTTCATCAACAATGTTGTTAATAAGAATTTGATTAAAGATTTATATTTAATTTGACAAAACGTCTTTGTGTTCTTGCTAAATGTGCTCATAGAGCCGAGACCTTTTACTTTAATGGACACTGCCCATCAAAATATAAACATTTTGCCTTAAAATATTTGTTTCTATTAAAACATCAAGAAATTATAATTTGTCGTTTTTACTTATTTCGTATGTAAATGTTAGGTCAGAGTTTCGTTTAAGTTTATCTTCAATCTGTAAAAATGTTCTTCATTTCTTACAACGATAAAAATGTCAATGTAACTCAAGTATTGAATAGAAGCAAGGTCTTGATTTGATAGGACGTTTTTATCCAAGTTTCCCTTGTAAATTAGGCAAAAGTAGCAACGGGTTCTCTACCAGGACCTACGTATGCCTGTTATCACATGGTTAACGTAGAGAAAAACACACACACACAATAATAACAAACGCGACCTGTAATAAATTATTAAAACAACTAATTGAACCAACTGAAAACTAATTAAAACAAGGTATATATTTCGGAGGGTCAGAACCTACCTGATCGCCTTCAATTAAAAACTAAAACCAAAATTAAATAAACAACGCATTTCATTTTAAAATTAGTTTTATGTTTTTAGTTTTTGTTTTAGCTTTTAATTGAGGGTGATTAGTTAGATTGTGAACCTACGTAATATAGCCCTCGTTTTAATTAGTTTTCAATTAATTTGTTTCAATAATTTATAACGGATCGTGTTTATTTTTATAAGACTATAATTTAAAGCCACAAACTCAAAGTTTCAGATCGGGTTGTATCTCACTATCTTGATTCACCTTTCTCTTGCTTGACAACAAAGAAAAGAATAAATACGTTGAAACTTTTTTACAAAATGTAATTTAACCTATTTAAGCCCATGTATAACAAAAATAGAATGCATTATTAATTTAAATAAAATCTCTTTATTTTGATGTTGCCCAACAATTCACATATGAAATCAAAGATGGACAGCGAACAAATCGGCTTCTTATTTGTAAATTGACCCACATCGGACGCTCGAGTACCCTACATCTGAGGCCAGAATGCCCCACATCGGAGGCCAGAATGCCCCACATCGGAGGCTAGAGTGACCCACATCGGAGACTAAAGTGATCCACGTCGGGGGCTAGAGTGATCCACATCGGAGGCTAGAGTACTCTATATCTGAGGTAATAATGCCTCACATCTGAGATCAGAATGCCTCACATTTGAGGCTAGAATGGCCCACATTGGAGGCTAGAATTCCTCACATTAAAGGCTAAAAATTTCCCACATTGAAGGATAGAATGACCCACATTTGGTGCAATCAGAGGGGAGGCAAGAAGAGAATCCATAAGGGGCGTGGTAAGAGCACCTGGCCACGCCTTCGGCTTCACCTCCCACGCCCTGCCATCGACTTTCTCTTCAACGATATTGATCCGAACTTTACTCGAGTGACTCGGCCGAAATAAATTCACTCAATGTTCGGCATAGGAAGTAATAAATAAATAAATAAATATATAAATAAATAAACAAATAGGCATAGTGAATAAAACAATAATTTTACATAATAATAAATAAATACATTCGTAATAAAAATAAATAATAATACTAGTCGAATACAAAGAAGGAAGATCATCTGAAGAAATGGTTGAACATATTTCACTTTGCTGTGATTTCAACGATGAGCATGAAAAATTGGCCAAAACCTTGGTGTTTGGAGCTACAGTTTTTGGTTTTATGGTTAATGACTTGCAATGTGTTATCGAAAAAATTTTACGAGTCGGATGCATGTTTATGCTGCGTCAACAAAAAAAATGCAAGAAGCTGAAGAACTTGTGGTATCGACAACCATCCTCAACACATTGGAATCGCGATCCAATCCAGCACGATTTTTTATTTAAAATTGAGGGTTATTCCGTGACACGAAAATCAAGATTCAAATCTTCAAATAGTGATCAAATAGATACTTTTTTTATGCTCAACCGTGACTGGGTGGAAGAAAGACAGATGCTGTTACCGTCAGTGTTAACCCTTTATTTCACGGCACCTTTCTCATTATCCAGACTTTGTAAATATTTGACAAACCCTTTCCTAACAGTAGTAAGACGATATTACATTATTTAAAAATATAAATAACAGTTATTGAAATACGATGTGGTCACTATAGTGACCAAATATGCAAGTGTGCTCTTTCTATAATGCTTTATAGTTATCATGCATTTGTGTTACTGATCATTTGTGATAATTCAAATATACAAACTCAGAGACATTATTTTAGGATGGTCACTATGATGATTCGTAGGAAACAATGAGTTAATAAATTTTTGGTTCGATTGGCATTTGAGTCTGACATTTAAGGGGATGTATGTGCCTTACAACCACATGTTAGTTCATCTGCACCTAACTACAATGAACAAGGCCAGAGTGTGTGCATTGTTTACACCAACAAAAGAACCTATAACGATTGTGAACCCCCATTACACTAACCCCCCCCCTATAGTACCAGTAGCGCAATAGAGTTTAGCAGATACTATGGCGACGTCTGATTTATCCATTAAAATGAACACATCGATTTCACTTTTTGTTCAATTAATTCCTTCTGTATGGAAAGTCGAAACAGCTATTCAATTTTTATTTAATCTAATTCCTTGTGTATAGAAAGTCAAAGGAG
Source organism: Archaeomysis grebnitzkii (assembly GCA_031471125.1). Classification (NCBI taxonomy): domain Eukaryota; kingdom Metazoa; phylum Arthropoda; class Malacostraca; order Mysida; family Mysidae; genus Archaeomysis; species Archaeomysis grebnitzkii. Next base: position 8,621 of record JARUHE010318432.1, on the reverse strand, counting down.
CTATTCAATTTTTTATTTAATCTAATTCCTTGTGTATAGAAAGTCAAAGCAGCTATTCAATTTGTTTATTTAATATAATTCCCTGTGTATAGAAAGTCAAAGCAGCTATTCAATTTTTATTCAATCTAATTCCTTGTGTATAGAAAGTCAAAGGAGCTATTCAATTTTTTATTTAATCTAATTCCTTGTATATGGAAAGTCGAGCTATTCAATTTTTATTTAATCTAACTCCTTGTGTATAAAAATTAGAGCAACTATTCAATTTTTTTATTCAATTTAATTCCTTGTATATGGAAATTTGAAGCAGCTATTCAATTCTTTTTTATTTAATCTAATTCCTTGTGTATGGAAAGTCGAAGCAGCTATTCAATTTTTTTATTTAATCCAATTCCTTGTGTATGGAAAGTCGAAACATCTATTCAATTTGTTTAGTTAATGTAATTCCTTGTATATGGAAAGTCGAAGCAGCTATTCAATTTTTTTTGTAATAAAAAGAACAAATTTATTTTCAGTTCAACGAGAAATTTAAATGAAACTAATCAACATCGAATCGTCGAACTTATCTTCAATTTTCGAATACATTTCGATATATAAAAAAAACTAATAAAACCAAAACTGAATTAAAAATGTTAATTTCATCACAATAATCTATTGTTATTTCCTTGTATTGTTGCGAGAAAATACTAAGACGAACTAACGAGCAACGCATGCCAATTATTTTAGATCTTTCGAAACCTATTCCTTAAAATGTTTCCAATAAATTAAACTGTGAAATGATTGAACACAGACGAGTTGACAATAAATTATTTTCACTTACAACATCCACACCAAGAGTGGAGGAAATTGGGTGTAGCGACATAAGGCAACTCGAGAGTTTGTTGTAAGTGAAAAGAAATTATGTTTTTTGTTACAATTCTCGAATTTCTTCGTTCAAACATTGTTGGTAAAGTGGAATTAGAAAAACTTAAGATTATTGACATTTACATCAGCCATATATTACATAAAAGTTATTGATAAAGACTCGAACAAACATAAAAGCTTTCAGAAAAATACTCTTGGCAACATTAACTTTTCGATCATTAACTCAACAAGTTCTTTTTTTGTGTTATTAAATGTTGGAAAAAATTATTTGCCTTGGTATTGGTCACAATAAACAGTTTTTAGTTCAAGTTTTCCGTAACAATTCAAATAGAATAAATTTGAATAATACTTATGGATTTCCGGAGGACGACGACGTTGAGACAATACATATCAATCGACAATAGCACAAGTGACGTAACCCACATTCAAATAACAGGGTTTACCTCAGTTGTGCTATTGTCGATTAAGTTGTAATGTTTTCGCCTTTGATACAAACTAAACAAATCAGAATTAATTTTATTGACTGAATTGAATATTACGAAGATCTTAATTGAATAGAACAAAAAAATAATTTCAACGTATTATCAATTATAATATTAAAACGGTGTCATTTAGGTAGAAAACATTTCGGTTTTAAAGAAATTATTCTACAAATGTTAACTCTAAAACAAAAATATTTAATATTCATGAATCTTCGTTAGTATTGAAAAACAACAATTAAAAGCAACCATGCTAAAAATCTGCAAATGTCAAGTAATGAAACATTAAAATTATCATCAGATTGGATCAATGTCAACAACCTGGGACATATGTCAAACATGTGGGCGACCCTTTTAAAGCCTAGCTGTCGCACACAAAATGTCTACATTGCGACCATGTTGTACATTCGTAAATAAAATTAAAATAATGTTAATCATGAAGTGAGAAAACAAATTAAAAAAACAAAAATATACTGCAATTAATTTTATTAAATTACTTTATTAGTTATGTAAGGAGTAAATATTTATTTTGTGTCGCCCTCATGACATCAAATTTTACCAACGTGCCCCTTGGGTATACCCAGTTTGACATGCCTGAACTAGAAGGTAATACTACATAGCGGATCATATTAACCTTAATATTACAACCCCCATCAAGTGATATGTATCCTAAGGATATGCAAGCGACATATGGCGCGTCCTCCAAGCCGGAGTAAGCTTAGCATATGAGATTTTAAGAGAATACAGCCACGTTCAAATCTCAATGAAATGGCCTTAGAGCAGACTGAAATCGGTAATAATGTAAACGATCTTGAGAGAAAACTAAAAAGAGTAATGGATTTTAAAACCCAACCCGAACAGTATTAATTTGATGTTTATATACCAACAATCGCGTTCAATAAACATTAACGGCAACTATCGAAACATATATCACACCGTGATACGCGCCGACAACGAGAACAGAAAAGATGAAAATGACGAATGCACGAAAATATTGTGAAGAGATGAAGAGTCTAAGCTAGGGGTGTACGGAAGCTTCGGCTTCGGTCGAAGCCGAATCCAAGGGCAATATTTGCCGAAGCTTTGGCTTCAGCAGACTATTTTAAACTCGGCTTTAAATACTGCTGTGGTATTTTTAATTATTTCTAGTTTTTTTTTTATTCTTAAATCTTATTTGTAACTTGATTGTTATATATATTTGTTTTTGCATTAATAATTGTATGTGTTATATTAAGATCGTAGTGTTATTAAACATAATACAATGAAATTAAGGTTTAAAATAAAATTGCAACTTTGAAAAAATAATTTGAGACGAAATACATAAATTAAAAAATCCATATTGAAATAAAATACTAAGCTGGATATTTTCATCAATCAAAAAAATTCTCTAAACTTTCGCCTTATAAATTGAATAAAACAGGTCGATTCGTGTCACAATTGATGTGTGATGTTGTGTCAAACACGAAAACCGACTCAACACACTGGAACGAAGTTATTTTCTGAATAAAGAATTTGAATGAAGACTAATGAATGAAAAGGCATACTGTGCCATTAGGCTATTTTAATCAGCAATAATTTACAAGTTTGGCATGCTTTGTGCAGGCAGAGCTTAGTTCATCTTCTGTGATACATAAGTTACAGTAGAATTTGGTGCTTTTAGTTTTGATTTTTCAAAAATCGTAATGTTTAAACATTTACACAAATGGAAGAAAACAATTTTATTTCGGATCAATATTGTTGTTATAAAATATGAAGGCAAGCCAATCGAACATTCTCTGTTGAACTAATCAAGCAAGATCAACATTTCAAATGTGATTGCCAAACATCTAAGAAACATGTGCATGATGTATTTATATACAATTAGCGACATTTCTACCTATGGATCGACAATAGCACAAGTGAGGTAACCCACATTAAATAACACAGCACCTACCTCACTTGTGCTATTGTCGATCCAAATGTAGAAATAGCACAAGTGAGGTAACCCATATTAAATAACACAGCACCTACCTCACTTGTGCTATTGTCGATTCATTTATCAATCTCACCAAGACACACACAACAAATTATATTCATAACTCAGAAAGGACTCGATGGAAATGATAAAACACACAAAGATAACATATTGGAACACAAATATTAAATAACGAATCCAATAAAAAATAAAACAATATTGGGCCCTAATGATGACTTCATAAAAATAAAATAATGAACATATTGGAAATATTTTATTTTCGGATAATTTATTTGTGATAACTTTATGACATACGAAAATAGAATATTTAAACATCAAATTGACAAAAAATACCAAACTTTCAATGCATTTTTCTAAACAAGTGATTCGCTAAAACTTGTTATTGAAATAAATTTAAGAAGAAAACATTTGCTGAAAAACAAAAAAAAATAAGATTGAATAAATTATTGAATTGAATAAATTAAATTCAAGTTTATACGAGATGTAAGCCTTGATTTGATTATCTCTGATTACATTAATGAAAGATTTAATTTATGAAGGTTTGTGAATTTTATTTATGATAAGTTTAATTTAATTTAGCAATTAATATAAATTAAAAATGCATTTTAAAACTATAAAATAATGATTTTAGAACCAAATCATTTCTCATTCTTAGTTATATTTTTTAATACGCACTGGTATAAGATATAGAGCTTCAGAGAAATGAAACTTGACATACTGACACCGACGACAACGGGAAATAATAGACAATAGAATGAATGGAGATACAAGACGTCGGTTTTTAGATATGTATTCCGTGGGTATTCAGCACCCATGAACATTTAGCACAGAATACAGTAAAACTCCTGAAACGTACACTAAAAAACTTAGAAAGTTCCTAAAACATAGAATCATGAAACGGAAAAATCCTATAACGTCTACATCATTACTATGTATACAAAAAACATGACACAAAGGCAGGGGTAACGGTGTTAAATCTGTATGCCAGAAACGGATATTCTTTCTATAACATAGACAACATTTCGGTCTACGTTTCAGAAGTTTTACTTATTCAAAATGACAAGAAAAACATTACAACATATTCGCTTAGCTTAAAATTACTCAATGACCAGATGTAACGTAATTTTCATGAACAATTTAATTTGTAATATTTTGGTTCCCATTTGACTTAAAATTATAGTGGTTAACCCACTATAATAATAATTGGATCGACAACAGCACAAGTGAGGTAAGCTCTGTTATTTGAATGTGGGTTGCCTCACTTGTGCTATTGTCGATCCATATGTTGTTTTCCAGGTTCCTTGTATGCATGCAAGTAACTTATTCTTTACCCAATCATGACCAAGATTACAATGAGTGAACAGTCAAGTAAAAACTTGCATCACAAAGTGAAGGTTTGTTTAACTTAAATATAGCGTTAATTAACATCAAATCATATTTCAAATGATGGGGAGAAGTAAAAGGAAGAACAAAAAACAAGAAAGGTAATGAAAAATGAAAGGGGAACAAAAATGAGAAAGGAAAGGTGAAAGAAAACGAAAATGGAAAGGGGAAAGGAAATTAGAATGGAAATGAGAAAAGAAAAGGGAAAGAAAATAGGAAAGAAAATAAGAAAGGAAAAGGGAAATAAAATTAAAAATAAATGGGTAAATACAATTGGAAATAAAACAAGGAAAGGAGGTGGGAGGAAATTAGAAAGGAAATGGAAAAAATGAAAAAAGAAAAGAAAATACGAAAGGAAAGGGGATGAAAATGAGAAATGAAAGGAGATGAAAAATGAGATAGGGAATAGGAAAGAAAATGAGAAAGTAAAGAGGAAATAAAATTAAAAAGGGAAAGGAAAGTGAGACAGGAAATAGGAGAACAAATTAGAAATGAAAGAAGCAGGGGTAACAGAAGACCAATTGGAAGAAGAATGGAAAGGGCAAATACGATAAGAAAGGAAGAGAAGACGGAAATGAGAAATAAAATGATAAAGGAAATGCAAAAGGAAGAAATGAACAGGACGCTTATTGTACTCACAATGATGGAGTGCACTCCACCCAGCCTAGCGACCGCCAGCATGGCCACGGCGAGCTCCTTCACCATAGGCATATAGATGGCGACGCGCTGTCCCGGCTTCAGTCCGCGGCTGCGGAGGAAATTGGCGACCTGTGCCACCTCGTCCAACAGCTGCCGGTACGTCACCGATGCCTTGTCGGCCGGGTCGTTGCCCTCCCTGCAAAACGCGATGTGAGAATCTCAATGGTGTGGATCAGGGTGTTAAAAAATATTTTTCATTTTAAAGAGGACGTTCGTTTTTGATCGGTTTTAAGTTTTTATTGCAGAAAAGGCCACTTCGGGCTAATTTTTGGGTTAAAGAGGACGAAATAAAATCTTGAAGGACAAAAAATCCTGGTTTTTGGCGCTATCGTGTGGATAGAGGGAATGAATATAAAAATACAAAACGAGCTACACATAGCAAATCTCAACTTTAGAAATAACATAAGACCAAGTTAAAAAGACAAAACAACAATGCTAATTAAGGCCGGTTAACAATATGATAGTTTGAAAACTTTTTAATTGTTCTGTCAATAGTATATTGTAATTTTATGGCGAAATAAACATATTCATTATCATCAAACTAAATCTAAAATCCATAACAGAGGAACTCATAGAGGAAGGGAGATCATCTATGTCAACTTGCATAGCTACTGTGACGTCACAAGGGATATTCAGTGGAACCAATCATAGTGTCGATTATAAATAAACTAGCAAAGCGTAAACAATCTTGGTGTTTAGTACTTAATAAGAATATTTAATTGAAACAAATTGGCTCACAAATATTATCCAAAAAATATTTTGGGTTGTAAAAAAGTTGTCTGATGTGAACAAATTGTCTAAAAATGTTGAGGCCAAAATTTTTTGTCAAACTATTTTTTCACAAATTTATAAGTTTAACCCTTTAACGCCTAAGTAATTCTTATCTTAAAGTCTTCAACAGGACAGAGTTTGCATTGAAAATAAACCTTCTTAAACGTGACTAATTCATCCCAATGGACGTTAAAGGGTTAAATAAAATCAGTGGTCTAATTATGCAACCTCTCGCTTAAGACTGCCCATTTACAGAGAAACGCGTCGACCACCAGAATATAGCACGTAAGCTTTACATTTTTCAAACAAATGCTACCCATTTTCCCGGGTTTTTGTGTGTAGTCTATGATCGTTTCGGGAACCATACTTAGCCAATGCATTTTCATATAAAAAATGAAAACTGTGGGTTGCTTTGTTGTTGAGTTGAACACACACACAAACTTGTCCTTGAAATACGTGTTTATACTAAAATCAAATTAGCAAATATAAATAAACCTATACAAATATTTTTCAAATAAATAATGTTAAAACCAATTCCAAATAAACCTTCGAAGGAATACAAAACGTGTTATGTTGATTTTTATTATTTTAGATAAGCTCAATCTTCAATAGGTTCAAATGTGCGGGATGATTCATTCACTAATTTTCAAAAAAATTAGCTCTACAAATGTCAATCAAAAATGGTGTTACAAAGTGAGAAGACATCATTTTATAAAAAAATTCACCTAATAGACCGTTTATTTGTACTTTATTTCCAATCCATTGATGCATAAATAAAAACAAAATATGAAAAAAAAATCAAATATCAAATCAAAAATGGTGTTACAAAGTGAGAAAACATCATTTTATAAAAAAATTCACCTTATAGACCGTTTATTTGTACTTTATTTCCAATCCATTGATGCATAAATAAAAACAAAATGTGGAAAAAAAATTCAAATATCAAATAAAAAATGGTGTTACAAGTGAGAAAACATCATTTTATAAAAAAATCACCTTAGAGACTATTTATGTGTTCTCCATTTCTAATCTATTGATGCATAAATAAAAACAAAATATGAAAAAAAAACTTTGTTAAAAAAATTTTTTAAGTTAACTTGATGAAAAAAATTTAGATAAAAGATGATAAAAACAAATAAAAATACCTAGTAATATACTAAAACCAATATCCAAGCCTATATGAAAAGAAATGATAGTTTAGATGATGTATAAGCATTCAACTCATTGCCTAAAGCCGAAGACAACATCGGAATTGCTACGCTACGCACGCTCGACTAAAATGATGAAACTGTATGTTTTGAGTGTTTATTTTACAAATATTTGGTAGGCATATGAAATTTTTACTCATTATACCAACAGATAAAAGTTAGTATTGCCTAATAGACCAATGTATGTGATTCGTTGTTTTGTAACAAACCAATTGAAATACTAACGCAATATTTTTAAAACTACAATGTTATAAAATTAATGTAATAGAAAAAAATATTCAAAACTGGATTTTGATTCTTTAAATAATTCCGCCGTTGTAAAACTTGCCACTTTAAAATGTTTCGGTTGAAATAACGAACTTTTAAGCCGTTTACTTTTCCTTTTTTCAAGCATTGTCAACTTTAAATGAGATTTCCTTCAAAGACGTATTTATACAAATTTGGTGAATCATACTTCATTTCAATTAAATAAGCTTGAAGAACTGTCGCCTGAAAATAAATACTGTTTAACTATAAAATTATGCAAACAGTTTTAAACAGTTTTAATGTGTTATACAACACAAAACATAAATATATAAAAGTACGCAAATTCCGATTTTATTTATAAAGATGATTGAATAATTTGAGACTATGTTCCAACTAAACTCAATTTGAAGACTTAAATTTTTCCGGTGTTAGTACATTGGTATGAGCTATTACCAAGCAATTGTTAATGTATTGTACTGAATGGAAATAATATTTTATCAAATTAATAATTAAATAATAGTAGACCCAAAACATCTAAAATGTGCGTATGTGTTAGTTCGTTTATTATTTGGATCGAAAATAGCACAATCGAGGTAAGCTCTATGTTTAATGTGGGTTACCTCACTTGTGCTATTTTCGATCCATTTTAATGTGGGTTACCTCACTTGTGCTATTGTCGATCCATTTTACCTTGCAAGAAGTAAGCGAATTTACATCGTTGCTATGGCAACGCACTTTTCTTTGCTTACGTCACTACGTTGTTATGATCGTTTTGAATTTTGCGGTTTTTAGACACGACATCATTAGCTTTACCTAGACAACGAGGCCTATAAGTTGTGAACAATATGATTGAATGTTAAAAATATGTATACATATCAACATATTTCATTTGTGTTACCACTTTCTTGTTCTCATAAAAATGTCTTACACTGAAAACACGTGACTAACTTTTTAGGCCAAAGTTAGTCATAATTTAGTCTAATAATCGTCTTATAATTG
>JARUHE010318421.1:0-11575 GCA_031471125.1 Archaeomysis grebnitzkii | reverse complement strand
ATCATCATCATCATCATCATCATCATCATCATCATCATCATCATCATCATCATCATCATCATCATCATCATCACCAAAGAGCAAAGCCAATTACCCTTTGCTTTGTATGGGAGTCGATCCTTCCCCTCGTTTCCCCTCACAAAAAGCACCAAAAGGGTCACTCGAAGGATGTTTTCTTGCATAAGGATGCATCCTTTGTTCCTCAAAACGGTCTTTAGAGTTCACTCTTTTTTGAAAATTATTTCACACCAGAAACGAGTGCATTGAAAAAAATTCACCTCAGTCTAATGGTCAAGACACTCCCGGTGGACGTTCACCCAATGACTTTAGACAAATGTCTTCGTAAGGGTTAAAATGTTAAAAAATTAGCATTGCAACCCGACCTTAAAGTACACCCCACACTCTAACCTTCATGTATTGTGGGGTGACATTTGAAATGTGGGGCAGTGTGCAAAAAAGCAAAATTTGTGTCTTTTGCGTTGAATTTTTTTGCAAGTACTTTATTACCTTCATTTACTATCGATTCAATTAGAAGTAGGTTATGATCGTTTTATTTGTATCCATTATTATTTCGTTATTATTATGATTACGATTATTATTATTGTTTTTTTGATTATTATTATTGTTATTTTGATTATTATTATTGTTATTGTTATAATCATTAATTTTGTTTTTTATTATCCAAATTAACATTGTTATTACTGTTAAGATTGCCATTGCTACTATTTTTTTTATCAGTGTTATAATTAATATTATTGTTATTACAATTATAATTATTATCAATATAACTATTTGTATGTTAATAATAATAAAATCAATAATAATGAAAATAACAAAACATTATTTAAACTAATATTTGTGACAAATATAGAACCCGAACTTAATGTTAGAAATCGAATAGAGTTAACAAACACACGAAGTTTGACTTCTCTAAACATTCTATTAATCTACAACAGCCTAGGTTGTTGGGAAATAGACGAGAGCAAGAAAGTAGAGCAGACAAATGGCGATTGTATTTCTATTGTAATTCAAAGATTTTAAATGTTTTTTATATCTGGTTATATATTGTTAACGTGGCAAGATAATGAATAGTCTTTTTACTTTAAAGTACCACAGTATGATTATCTCAAATATGCGAAGTTGTTTACCTACTCAAGATAGTTTGTTTTATTAAAAATGTTTATTTAATCTAGATGAATAAAACAAAAATTTGGGTGAAATAAAAAAAAGATGTAATAAACAAGTTTAGTTTTCAATCTTGCAACATAACACCTTTAACCAGCACCCAAAACGTATCAAATGACCTAATTCCATTGCAAACAGTTTATGAATGTTTTTGTAAGTTCGTTGAATTTAGAATACTTTTTAATCATTGAAATTAATCATTTTCCATCTATTCATTTCGCAAATGTCCTTCAACAGCACATGTCTTAATTCTTCCTTGGTTCTATCCTGACTAATCTGCTCTCATATCGTGCTGAGTAACATCGTCAACATTGGCGCTGGTTTTTCATCTTCTTTGGTATCGACATGGCAACAAATAATTAAAAAGTTATGTTTTAACCCTTTAATCTCTGAGGAAAACTATTACGATTGAGGTCATTGTCAACACTGACTTTAATGTATTTTAATCCTTATGAAAACATCTATTCAGAAAAAATGGGTTCAGTTGGGTTAACCTTTCAACACATACTTGGTGGAATGATAATTTAAATACCAGCATTTTAGTGATTTACTCCATATAAAAATAGTATTTTGGGCATTAGAGTAAAGTTTATGACGTCATTAAAACCAAGGCGGAGCTTTTTTGTGACGTTGTTCTTTAACATCTTAGTTCTACTGTTAAGTTCTTTGAGTTTCAAGTTTACCTCAACTTTTACAATGCTAAAACATGCATGGCAAGGTAAGACAAAAGCTGAGGAAGCTCGTCATGAAAAAACTGAAGAAGATCTAAACAGAAATAAATATTTACAACTGAAATTACCATTTCAAGGATTATTAAGTCTATGGATCACTCCAAAGACCAATAAAATTATTTGAAAAGACCATCCTAAAAAATATTAACGATCATATAAAATAATATAAAATAATAATATAAATAATATAATAAATAATATAAAATAATATAAAATAATATAAAATTATTTGAAAAGACCATCCTAAAAAATACTTAACGATCATATCAACAAGTATTTCTAAAGTCAAAATAAAGTCTCTCTAACACTCATAACAAAAGGTCGACCTCAAAAACTTTCTAAAAATCTCACAAAAAAATCAAGAAAAAATTCAAAAAATAACATACGAATATCACCTTGAAATTTATCTAAAATTGTATTAAAAACTCGACCTAAGAACTCTAAAAAACATATTAAAATATCACCCCGAAGTTATACTGAAATAGCACTCCACAAGATCACCCTTAAACTAATATTAAATGTGACTTTGTAAGGCATGCAAACAAACATAAAACTTTTTCTTCTTAACAGTTTTTTTCCATCTTCATATTTCAAAATTGAAGGTTGTTATTTTCAATCAAAAGTTTAGAAGGAAGCTTGTAAATACATATGCTCGGAACAATTGATGATTACCCAAAGGCCTTTTAAACAATTGATTGAATGGACTCAATAGAAATTGGTGCAGATAAGAACCGATAACAGCCGATAACTTTCGTTCTATATTTTATAAAGTCTATTGTCGCACTCTATCTGTGAGGAGTGAGTTAGCAATAAATTGTGAGGTGGAGGTCATAGAGTCACCCTCAACTGTGAGATGAAGGTCATCCTCACCTTTGAAGTAGAACTCATGGAGTCACCCTCAACATTGAGGTAGAACTCATGGAGTCACCCTCAACATTAAAGTGGAAGTCATGGAGTCACCTTCAGTAGTGAGATGGAGTCACCCTCAACATTGAGGTGGAAGTCATGGAGTCTCCCTCAACTGTCAGGGAAAAATAATTTTCAATTATAAGGGCGAGTCCTCCCTGGAAATGGAAGTCACTCTAAATTTTATTTTCAAATCCAAGCTGCCATCCACTCCTCCATATCCCCATCAGCAAACTAGCAAGCGAACGATCGAGAAACACCAACAAAAGAAAATCCATTTCAGTTGTTCTAACCATATGTGGTTTTATCGCCGAATATGTGTACAGAATTTATTGGATAATTTATACAAATTTAATTGACAAGGATTGTAAGTTAATGTAAAAAAGGATGTGGTGAGTATCAGCCATGAACTCGAATAAGGTTTCAATGAATGGAGAACTTATAAAACTTGGACCATAAATGAACATATTTTCCGTATCTATTGAACTACTGCAGGGATAGTTGTAATTGTCAAAATTTACAAGAAATTGAATTAAATAATAGAATGATTCAATACAGCTATTCTACAACAAATCTAAACATAACATTAAAAAAGAAAAATATACCAAGAAGATGTAAGCTGTTTTGTATGCTTCCACAGCAACACTTAATCACGGTTTTATTTATAGACCAGGTCACTTATACAAAAGAACAAACTTAATTATAACTCTAAACCTATTGATCATAAAAGAGAAACTCATAAAAAGATTGTGTGATAAATGTGAACATAAGAAACGAATTGGAGGCGACGTTTTGTGAAAAATGTGTGAAACAAGGCAACTAAGATGGTTTCGTCATGTAAACAAGATGTAAGTAGATCGGAATTCGATGAATCACTAGGTGCATGGGACCATTGTCAACTGTACTAGTAATGTTAATATCTCTTCTCTCGAGATTGAAAACTTCTAGAATTTTTAACAAAGTTTCTTGTGGTTGGATACATCACACCAGAAGACTCGTTCGTAAGCCAAAAAACGTGCATGGAACGTAGAACGAGGCAATTATGAGGAGAGAAAACGGTTTTTTGAATAGATGCTTTGTAGCTGATAATGAAATCTAACTTGGTAAGTTGGTATAAAAAAACAACACAAATAATAAAACAAATTAAACTCTGTAGCTGATAATGAAATCTAACTTGGTAAGTTGGTATAAAAACCAACACAAATAATAAAACAAATTAAAATACGGAGTATGAAATGGTGTACGTCTTTGTGAAAACAAACTAATGATATATAAATTATTCACTATAATTAATTACAATTTTTTAAAATATTAATTTTCTTTAGTAAATCATAGCCTATGAACTAGTTAACAAGAACAAATACACACCAATAAAATTAATATAATTATCAAACATAAACATTTGAACTACAATTTAAAAAAAAAATATACTCATTAATTATACTTCCAATGAAACCTTATCGTATTAGTACTATCAGCCAAGAAAGAAAAGTTCCGTTTATATATGCAAATGTATTCCCTTGAATTATTTTATTGGTCATTATAAGCAATTAAACATAAACAAATTATGCATAGTTGTATTTTGTTTGCAAAGCCAATTGAATAATATAATTCAAACCTGTACATTTGTTATAATTTTTCACCTAAAGAGGAGTATTATTTCTAAGGCGATAATAAAGTATAGTCAATAATAATAATAATAAAAATAATAATAATAACAATAACAATAACAATAATAATAGTAATAATAATAATAATAATAACAATAAAAATAATAATAATAGTAATAACAACAACAACAAAAACAACAACAACAACAACAACAACAACAACAACAACAACAATAATAATAATAATGATAATAATAATAATAATAATAACAAAGTATAGTCAATACTGAAAAGTTAAACTGGTTGATTTTGATTGTGTTAGCGTTAGCTATCAACAGCTTTCGATACCGATAACCGATCATCATATGAACTTGAAATACAAAAAAAATCCAAGATAAAACTTTTAAATTTCCTTCAAGAGAGATTGTTGTCTCATTAATTGTTTACTAATTTTAATTTTCTTACACGAATAATTATTTTTCATTATCAGAAGAATTAATTTTTATTATAAGAATAATTTTTTTTATTACAAAATGATTTTCTTTTTATTGTAAGAACCATTAATTTTCTATTATAAGAATAATTATTTTTTATTATAAGGATAATTGTTTTTTTTATTACAAAATAATTTATTTTTATTGTAAGAACCATTACTTTTTTATTATAAGAACAATTCATTTTTTATTATAAGTATGATTATTTTTTTTACAAAATAAATAATTTTTATTATAAGAACTATTATTTTTTTATTATAAGAATAATTCATTTTTTATTATAAGCATAATTATTTTTTTACTACAAAATAAATAATTTTTATTATAAGAACTATAATTTTTTATTATAAGAATAATTCATTTTTTATTATAAGAATAATTATTTTTTTATATATGAACAACTGTTTTTTTTATTTTATAAATAATTAATTATTTTTTATGAATAATATTGTTTTTTATTAAAAGAGTAATGTATTTTATATTATAAGAATAGTTAGTTTTTTGATATAACAATGATTATTTTTTATGATAAGAATTATTTTTTTATATTAATTATCTTTTCATTATAAGAATAATTATCTCTTTAATTATCAATTTTTTTTGTTATTATAAGAACTCGTTTTATTATTACAAGAAGTAACACATTTGTATTATAAGACTAATTGTCGTATTACCTTCTTTATTTATTATAAAAATAGATTTTTGATATGTTTAAACAATAATTTTTTCATTTGTTATTTGAATTATTTATCTAATTATAAGAGAACAATTTATTCATTTGCCGTAAAAAGATTATCTATTTTATATAAAAAAATAATTCATCTATTTGTAATAAGTATAATTTATTTATTTATTGTAATGATAATAATAATAATCTATTTTTGTATCACGATTACATTTATATATTTATCATAGAAAATTATGTTCATTTTTATTAAAATAAGAATAACTTCTTTGTTTACCATTGAAAATATTGATTAATTATCAATAATAATTCTAATTTACTATTTTGCTGTAAATGCTATTTATCTATTTTGTATAAAAATATAATATTTTGTATTATAACAAAAATTTGTTTAATAATTATAATCCAACAATAATTTGTTTATTAATTACAATATAACAATAATTTGTTTATTAATTATAGTATAACTTGTTTATTAATTATAACAATTATTTATTATTTTGTCAGAAAAAAATATTTATTTATTTACAAAAATACAAATAAAATGTTTCTAAAATAACTAATTTATTTACTTGTACAAAAATGTTTTAACAATTCATTACAAAAATAATTTAATATAAAATTATTTATTTATTTAGTAAACTAATAACATTTTTAGTGAACTAATAAATTATTTTTTTAGTAAGATTCATATTTTAGTAAATTAAAAATTTATTTATTTTTTAAACTGATAAATAATTTATTTAGTAAATTAATAATTTATTTAGTAAATTGATAATTTATTTAGTAAATTACTAATTTATTTGGTAAATTAACAATTCATTTATTTAAAAAAATAAAAAATCAATTATTTAGTAAATAAACAACTCATCTGTGTAAATTAATATTTTCCCAACGGGCATTTTAATGTTGTCACAACATTATTACAACGATGTTTTAAAATCCTCTAACATTTATACAACGTTGTATTTTGCAAAACATTTGTCATTGGAGTTGGTATTGAAGCCAACGTTGTATAAACATCTGATAACGTTATTTAAACGTTATAACAATTTTCCTTACATACTCTAACCAACTTCAATACAACGTTATATGAACATTTTTAAAACAACGTTAGTTTAACCAACCACTGCTTAAAGATTCTGAAACATTTGTTTATACTATTCAAAAAAACCTGTACTCTACGTTTCATTAACGTTGTTTATGTAACCATAGATTAACAAACGTTAAAGTTTAAACAACGTTGTTTAAAAAAATGATTATACAACGTTTATTGACCTTGGTTAGAGTGAAAAGTTCTTATAACGTTTAAATAACGTTATTAGATGTTCACATAATGTTGGCTTCAATAGAAAATTCCAATGACAAAGGTTTTTCAAATTTCAACGTTATAATGAACTCTATTGGATTTGTTGCTAACCAACCTCAGTTCAACAATGCTGCTTTGGTTGCCCACTGTGTTACGTATTTAGTAAATTAATAATTTGTTTATTTAGTAAATTAATAACATTTTTAGTGAACTAATAACTTATTTATTTAGTAAGATAATAATTCATATCTTAGTAAATTAAAAATTTATTTATTTTTTAAACTGATAAATAATTTATTTAGTAAATTAATAATTTATTTAGTAAATTAATAATTTGTTTATTTAGTAAATTAACAATTCATTTATTTAGTAAATTAATAATTCCTTTATTTGATAAATTAATAATTTATTTATCTAGTAAATTAATAATTCATTTATTCAAAAAATTAGCAACTCATTTATTTAGTAAATTAACAGTTTATTTATTTGGCAAATTAATAATTCATTTATTTAGTGAATTAACAATTTAGTAAGTTAAAGGTTCAATTATTTAGTAAATTAATAAATTATCCTATCACAATAATAATAACTTAAGCAACTATTACCAGAGTTATCTCTATACCGTAAACAAAACTTTTATTTACCATAAAAACAATTTAAATATTTAAAAATTAATAAATTCAAAAATGAAATTCAAAAAACGAATCAATTAAAAAAATTGAAAAGTTTCGCTCGGACCCAAACCAAGAGAGGAACGAGGTCATCGTCACAAAAGTGGGTCACGAATCGATTGGTGATGATCTAGATTCACTCTTTTCGTTCAACCTTTTCATCCGATCCTCGAATAATAAATGTAATTCGCCTAAATTGACCCTGAGTTCACGTGGCACTGTAGTTGCATTTAGCCTGGCAATGTAGTTGCATTTAGCGTGGCACTGTAGTTTCATTTAGACTGGCACTGTAGTTGCATTTAGCCTGGCAATGTAGTTGCATTTAGCGTGGCACTGTAGTTGCATTTAGACTGGCACTGTAGTTGCATTTAGCCTGTCAATATAGTTGCATTTAGCGTGGCACTGTAGTTGCATTTAGCCTGGCACTGTAGTTGCATTTAGCCTGGCACTGTAGTTGCATTTAGCCTGGCAATGTAGTTGCATTTAGCCTGGCACTGTAGTTGTATTTAGCCTGGCGCTGTAGTTGCATTTAGCCTGGAAAAATAGTTGCATTTAGCCTGGCACTGTAGTTGTATTTAGCTTGGCGCTGTAGTTGCATTTAGCCTGGAAAAATAGTTGCATTTAGCCTGGCACTGTAGTTGCATTTAACCTGGCACTTTAGTTACATTTACCTTGACACTGTAGTTTCATTAAGCCTGGTACTATAGTTGTATTTAGCCTTGCACTTTATTTGCATTTAGCCTGGCGTTGTAGCTGAATTTAGCCTGACACTGTAATTTCATTAAGCCTGGCACTGTAGTTGCATTTAGCCTGGCACTGTACTTGCATTTAGCCTGGGGCTGTATCTGCATTTAACTTGGCATTGTAGTTGCATTAGGCCTGGCACTGGAGTTGAATTTAGCATGGCACTGTAGTTTCATTAAGCCTGACACTGTAGTTGCATTAAGCCTGGCACTGTATTTAAATTTACCCTGACACTACACTTGCTTTAAACTGGCACTGTGGTTGCTTTTAATTCTTACTGTAGTTAGTTCATCACCTACAATTAAAAACTTCCAAAAACAACAATTCATGTTTTGCCAATCTTCACTTTGTTTAACTACATCTTCATAATTTTTTAATCATTAATCTTATCTAAGCGACTTATACATTTTGATACAACCACTCGTTACACTGCCACATAATTTTTTGTCTTTATTGCTGTTGTGGTTTTTGTAGACATGTTTTTGTAGACATGTTTTTGTAGACATGTTTTTGTAGACATGTTTTTTTTGTAGACATGTTTTTGTAGACATGTTTTTGTAGACATGTTTTCCAGTGTAAGTTGAACAGCGGAAGGTCCGTGAATATTTACTTTATTTTATACTCATTTGTGATTTAATAAGCACATATAAATTTTTATACTTTACATTTTATTTCATCATTTCAACCAACTAAACAATGTATAAACCATATTAAACAATAATATTTAAATATAAACATTAAGAATAAGGTAAGAAACAGTTAAAAGTTGACAAGTCTTACTCTTATTTTTTTAACAATCAACTATAAAAATTTATTATTTAAACTGTATTATATAATTTCATGAAAGCTCTTACCAAACAACAAACTTTGAAACATAATTTAATGATCTCAATTATCAATTATAAACATTTATGATTAAAATTTTGTTCTATAATTTCAGGAAACCTCTTACTAAAAAATGTTTTATAGTGTATTAAAAGTTATTTTAAAATAAAAACATTAAACTCAATTCTTTTGTATGACGCAGCTAACGTATAAAACTAACTTGTATTATAGCCATACATATTTATTTTTTCATAGGAGATTCCCAGGTGTTGGTGCAACCACTTCGTTTATTGAGCGTGGCTCAGTATTTGGATGAACAATAACACAAGTGAGATGAGCTCTTATGCCTGGCATTGCAGTTGCCTTGACTTGACACTGTTGTTGTTTTTAGCTTGAAAGTATAGTTGTGAATCACGGGTGAGCGAAACATATGTTTTATTGACATTTTTGTGTTGTTGTCGGTGGCGTGTGTAGAACTTTTCTCCAATTCAAGTTGAACGGTGATACAATGCCTGTTATTATTTACTATATTTACGATTTTAAAAAAACTTATAATCATTTAGGCCTACAAATTAGTTTTTTCAATTATGTCAAGAAAACTATTACTAATTAAATAACACATAAATCCTATTAAAGAATTTTTTTATTTATCAATATTAAATATATGTAACATTGTTAAAGCTTGAACAGTTCTATGTTTTTGTTATACTTACTTTTCTTTAATAATCAGCTATAAAAGTCTATAACTTAAACATTATTTTATCATTTCAAGAAATGATCTTACCAACAAAATGCTATACAAATGATTTTGTTTCAATTGTAAATAGTAAGTAGACGAAAACGTTACAAAAAGGTATAAGTAAATGCAGTGATATTTAAGCAATTAATAATCAAAAAACAAGTCACAACCTTCAAAATAAGGTTAGAATTCAATATATTGTTTGTTTTTTGTAGGTGTTGGAAATTTTTTTCCAGGAAAAAATATTATACTAAAAAGCTTACAAAAACAACAACACACGTTTTTTAATCTTCATTTTAAGAAACTATACTTTTCTGAATCAATTTTTTGGAACAACCAATTTTATTTAAGCGATTCACAGGCTCTAGCCACGTGTTTTTAGTTACCTTGCAATGTGTAGAATAAGAGAGAGAGAGAAGATTAGCTATAATAAGCATTATTTGTACCGTTGTTGTGTTTAATGATAAAATCGTCAAAATAGCAGACAAATTAAAAAAAAGTTAAGGCGAGATAAGCAAAAGCAAAAAAAAATGTATGACGAAAAAGAAGAGTATTTGAACAAAATTTCTGCGTCCTGTCACTTCAGTGAATAAAAAAATTATTCACACTTTTTCAACAAAAATGTTTTTTAGGGTTTATTATAAATATTTCTTTGAAGTACTTTTGCTATTTTTTTTTTATTTTTTTAATCTTTATTTGAATTTTATGTTCCTAAAATTTTTTATTGAAGGTTGTTAGTTTAATTTTTATTAAATTTTCTTTAATATTTAATATTTTAATGTTTTTTAGTTTATTAAAGCATTTATATTTCAATATGGTTTTCATTATTTTATTTATATACACACTTTTCAAGTTTTTTTTTAGTGTTTTCAGTGTTTTAAACTTTTTTGTTTATTAAAGTTTTAATTATTTATTTAATTTTCATTTTAAATTATTACACACTGATGTCTATAATGTTTTAGGGCGTTCTTGACTTTAAAAAAAACTACAAAAAATATTGAAAAACAAATGGAATAAATGGGCAATGAGAGGGAAATTAAATATGTATTTAAGAAACTAAGAAAAAACATTTTTGGACAGTCCAACCATTATAGACTTTTGTGGACAGCCTCGCATAAAGGCTGAGATGTGGCACTACACAAGTCTTTTGAGTCCGGATAAAACAACAAATGTTGGAGGAGCTATAGAAAACTCTTGAGTCCGGATAAAACAACGGAATTGGGAGAAGCTATAAAATACTTTTTAGTCCGGATGAAAGAGCAGAAGTGAGAGGAGCTAAAACTATCATCAAGGATGAGTTCCTTTATGGAAACTATTTATTTATTTATTCTCACTTTCCCCTCAACCAAGAGGCCACTGTAGCTCCGCCCCTTGATTGATACGAGGCTCCGTCCTCAATGGCTTGGATCGGGCTGAGGACTCCGATGGCTCCCCTCAAGTGCTGATAACCTTCGACAAAATATTTACATTAAAGACGAGTTCAACATTTAAGTTGCTTAGTTGATTCAATCAAATTCCTTACATTACAAAATATATGAAACTTCTCACAATATTGAAGACCTTAATACAGGTTATACATTTATATATATATATATATATATATGTATCTATAATTCTAATATAATATAAATAACCATGTAATATTTTTGACTAATAAAATAGCCTTGACAAGTTCT
>JARUHE010318410.1:0-11575 GCA_031471125.1 Archaeomysis grebnitzkii | reverse complement strand
ATGCTGTTGGCGACAGCGCTCTTTGCCATTGTAGCTAATGTGCTGTATAATATTCTATAAAAAAAAAAAAAAAAAAAAATTCTATAATTAGCAAGTTAATACATGGCTAGGAATCAGAATCCTAAAAGCAGCATTTATAAATCAGATGTAAGGATTGTTATAGGAGCAAACATACTTTCAAGTTAGCATTGGAAAGAACTAATTGCACATGATTGACTTATTGATTTAAAACATCAGGTTAATCAAACAGTCAATGCATGAAAGTGAACAGCATCGCATAACTTACGAAGAACGATGAGTTTGCCGCTGCTGCTGTCAGATCCGTACTTGTTGGTGGCCACACAAGTATAGTTTCCATCATCCTCTTTGGCAACAGGAGAGATCACCATGTCACCACTTCTCAATATTTGACGTCGCCCTCCTAAAAACAACTCAACATTGGCAAGTATCCTTCACTGACAACACTTCACTAACTTATATGTCTAAGATAGTCAAAATTGACAGAAAAAGTTAGTGTTACTGTTATTAAATAAGTGGCAATTCATCTAATTTAAAATGTTTCTAAGCTTTCATTCCCCCAACTGGCAATGTAAAGTTATAATGAAGTTTGTACTTAAAATAAGTAAAATAGTATACAAATATTTATTTATTCCCTTCAGTGACTAAAGGGCTGATGTGCAACAACTATAAATGCTATTTACTCCCTCAATGGATGGAAATGAATGCATTTTTGAACTTTCCATAAGGCTAAAGATATTTTTAAAAAAATTATTTAGTTAGCAGTTGTTAAAAATATATTAATTTATATCAATCAAAAGGTGAATGTAGAATTTTACCCTTTAGTTTCCAGGGATTGTTGTCATAAGGACCAAGTGTAAACATAAAGAGACGTGAAGAAAATTTAACATCTCAATGCCACAAAGATAAATATTTTTGGCTCTGTCCACACAAACCAAATTTAGGAAAACTGACCTCTAAATGTTACATTTTTTGTTGAAAAATAGAAGTTTTAAATTGCCCAAGAATCTAAATTCTAATGAACTGACGCATGCAAAGACACAAAACTCACCTCCTCCAATCACGACATTGTTTCTTCTCCAAACGAACTTTGGTCGAGGAACGGCTTCAGGGTTGCATTCGATGGTCACATTCATGCCTTCAGATGCATACTTTTCAGATTCCACGGGGTTCTTTATAAATGTTGGTGCCAGTCCTGGAATGAATGGTTTTCAGGCAACTTAAATAATCTCAATTGCAGTAATTTGTAGAAGTTTCGTGTATATATTTATATATATATCAGGATAGAATGGGAAAGTTTATACACCATTAAGGAATCTGTGTCCATTTAGCAGTGTGATAGATGTATGGTATGCAAGAAAAAAGGCAACTATACTATAACTGAGCAAAATTCAAATGAATGAAAGCTGTTTTATAACTACTACCATGAAATATATTTTCATTTGTTATACATGAATAAATAAAATATAAATTATTTTAAAACCGCATCTTACTCAGAATAACCAATTGTCCTGATGAATAAGATGATCCAATATGATTGGTTGCTTTACATTGGTATGTTGCTTGATCACTCTCTTGCACTTTCTTGATTTTCAACACACTGTCCTGAAAATAAAATTAACAATAGGAATGATGAACAATTTTACTATTTTTTCAGGCACAAATGTGGAGAAGACAACACCATCAATATTAACTTTCAAAAGTAGATTAACATTCATTTGTTTTTCATATCATACCATGATGACTAAATGCTGTGTGAATGACATTGGTATCTTTTTCACTATGCTTTTTGTAAGCTGATAAATATTATATACATTTGAAATCAATGAAAACTAAAACATAACAGTGAATTGTCATTGTTATGATGAATACAGCATACATTTTCATATAACATACATTAACATTAAGCTAACTTCTCCAGACAAAAATTTAGTGTAGGTTCAGAATTGATTACTTTTAAGAGTATTCTTAAATCCAATCACAACCAGTAGACTTTGCACTTTCACAGGTAATTTATTCCACTCAATGGGGCCTCCATAACCAAATGAACAATCCCCTAAAGACTTCCTAAATGTTCTGGGGAAATAAATTGCAATAGCTCCAGAGGATCACATAATTCTCTGTTGAACATATCTTTGCACCAAGTCATATGTATGACAGAGCCATCGAATGTAAAACTTTGTACATTATGTATTTCAACATTTTCAAGGCATGTTATAGATTTTAAAAGTAAATGGGCAATTGTACTTCTAACAATGAAGCAATTCACATTGGACACCTTTCATATCTTTTAATTTATGTTGTAATTATATATATTCAACACTTCAAGGGAAAAACTTCAGTAAAATTTAACTTGCAGAAAACAAAAAACCACCTAAGGGAAAATTAAAATCAAACTCAACTTTGCTTCACTTACTGAAGAAAAACCAAAAACCTTACTTTTATTTCATATCTCAACTGATCTTCCTCAGATAGTTTGGCAACATCGAGGACCTCCGAATTCCTGAGCCAAAGGTAATCAACATCTGGGATCCCAAAGGCTTCGCATTCCCAGATCAACTCCGTTCCTTCCGACAAGAACTGGTCTCGCAATGGTATCGTGAAGCTGGGTTTGGCTGGAAAACAATTTTATGTTTCACTTCTCTTTACAAATTTTTTTTTAAAAAGTTGAGAAATTTTTTCTTTATAGATCACAAATATAATATTGCCTAAAGCGAAAAAGCTCTCTTCGATGAAAAATGACGTCAAATATTCAATAGGCTTAAAAAACAAGTACTTTACTAACAAAACTTGACTTTCGCATATTTTTGTATTTGTTTAGGACTCATTTCTTGGATGATAGAACAAAGTTTATTCTTTTCATATATTAAAGATACATGGTACAGAAATGAATTGAAGTAATGTTACATTACAAACATATAAAATTAGTCCCTAGTCATTAAATGAAATATCACGTTATGTTACAGGAATATTATTTATTATAACATTCATTCTTCAGTAATCTTATAGATGCCAGTCAAATTTCAATGATAATAGTGAAATTTAGAAGAGAGTGTATTGTGAAAAGTTCAAAATGAAAAATTAATGAATATATAAATAAAATAAAATAAAATGAGCCTATGCCTGAAAGTGCAACCTGCAAATATAAGAACTAAAGTAATACAATCTGTTTAACTTAGGTATATAAGAAAAACACTTCTTTCATTGTATTTAGATGCAACAAACAGGCCAAAATTTGTTCTCTGCCTTATAAAGTAATTTCTAGAAAAAATGAAAAATGTACTATTCTTACCTTGAATACTGAGTGAAATTTTGTTCTCAATTGATAGCTTGGTATTGGTTGCTGTGCAAACATAGACTCCCATGTCAGCTGGTTCGACACTTGGTAAAATTAACACCCTATTGTAGCTGAGTAATTTGGCATCTCTAGGTAAATTTCCATTCTTCCTTGTCCATTCATAACTAGGCACTGGACTGTAAATGTGATACAATTGTTATAATACGTTATGTGATCATTACAATACATTATGTGATATCATTATATTACATTATGTTATAACATTATTATAATCAAAGGCTAAAGTTCAACATGAAAAAAAGAAAAATCACTTACTATCCAAAAGCAATACATTCTAATCTTACATCTTGACCACGAACAGGTGATTCAGGGAAGGCTTTGGGGAAATTGTTGGCGAACTTCAATGCTTGATAATTAGCTGAAATGAACACAAATGTGTTGAATATCATTCCACAGACACACCACTACTATATTGCATGAAATGAACAAAAACAATTATTGTATATAACAACCGAGAAAATAATCGGATAATTGTTTATTTCTTCAATCACATGATTTTAGAAATATGTAATAAATTAAAAAGAACTATTACATCAAATAGACAAAAGTATACTAGTAACTAAAACCAATGAAACATAATGACTTTGGTATATGGCATAAAAATTCAACATTGTAAAATTTAACTAACTTGCAAAATATAAAAACCTTCATGCGAAGTCATAGGTTATGGGATAATAAGGAAATAGTTAAAATTTCATCATGCTATGACGAATGAAAATATCTTTGGATTAAGCTGGGATCTAAATACCTAAAAACAATTAGTTGGATGAAAAAGTAAATATCTAAACTGGGATTATATACAATTTACATACCATCTGTTTCTCCATCAACAGCTATGAAATATTCCAAAATATTTTACTTAATAAAATTAATATTAAATTTAATTAAATATACATTAATAGTTTTGAATATTGTGAAATACTAACACTAATTTTGTGCCCAACTTTAATGTAATTTTTGTATTACCTGTATTCTAAATATTTAAAAATATGCTTCTCCATCACCAGGACAGATGCTTTAGAGCTATGTTTGCCACATTCTTTATAGGAATTACTATTCGAGTGGACAATGTGGAAGCCTAAAGTATTAGCCTGTCCATCACCTAATGCTGAATAAATTATCCTTTTATCTATACAACTGAATAAAGTACAATTTTTTGCATCAAGTTTTCTTTTTTGTATTGTTATTTTTTTATTTATTGGTGATGTTGTCCCATAAAGCAAGGTGCGAAGCATATTCTCTGCCGTGTGATTATAAACTCAAAGGGGCTCAACTTCGGTGTGCATTTTCAAGATTGCATTTGTAATACCTTTAAAAGGTACAAAAATTTGTTCAGATTTAAATAAACTAAAAAAAAAAGTCATAACTTACGATGAGTGTAGACTTCAAGATCAAAAAATGGTCCGTTCTTGCCAATAGCCATCACGGTGCTTTGGACGGTACAGCTGTACTTTCCTCTGTCAATGTTGTCGAGATAAGAGAAATAAAGATTCCCGTCATAGGACACCAATGTCCGTTGATCCTCCTCCACAAAATTTGGGAAATAATTACGAGACCAGTAGTATCTCACATCTGAAACACATTTTTTAATAAGTAAACCATTGAAGGTTCGCAGAAAAACTTTTTCAATGTATTTAACAAACTCAAAACATTCAAGGAAAGTTTTTCTGATCAACACACTTTCAAATAAGGATTTATCTTTTTTATTTGGATCGACAAAACCACAAATAAGGAAAGCTCTATGTTACTTGATTGTAGGTTACCTCACTTGTGCTATTGTTAATCAATTTGTTCTATCCAGCATGTAAGCTTGTTACTGTAAGCCAAATATCTTAATTGTAATTTCATCCTCAAAATATGTGCCTAATGAGCCACCTAAACACAAACTTGGATGATACAATTATACATCATTTGTTATTTATTTGAGAACCACAACTCTAGATCTTTCGTTCTTAAAATGCTTAACATTTATTATCTATATTCCCGTAAATGTTAAAACAAACACGAGGTTTTGTATTTCAAAAACTATTTATAAAAAAGGTAGATACTGAAAACAATATTGACCCTATACCACCTGCATTATGCTTACATATTACCCTTATTTCAATCATAATTTGAATTACAAGCAATAGAAGGTTAAAATCTAAAATTTCACAAGAAATGACCATGCTATTTTTCCATTAATAATATTGTATGGGTAATATACTACACATAAAATTATTACCAACTTTAAACAATAAGATATCGTGATTAAGTACCTGGAAAGTGTTGTGGAGGGTCGCAGTAAATTGGTTTTCCCCAATATTGATTTCCTTGCTCATTCGATCTTTTCCAATTAAACTCGGCCACATATGCAAAAGAAAGCTGAACACTTTCGGATGTTACCGAGCCATATTTATTTGCAGCTCTGCAGTGATATTTACCTCGATGTTCAACCTGGAATTATTCAAATTTGGATATGGCCAAGTAAATAATTATGTTAACATTATACCTTATTGCCTTTTACATATTTTGTTGTACAAAATAAATAAAGTATATTATTATAATATTACTGTAATTATTATAACAATGTACACTATTATCTACAAAATAAAAGTCCTGCTCAACTGAAAGTATACAAATATAGTTTTGAATTATGTTGTTGGTTATTATAAAATATTAAAGCATGAAACTCAAAAATCAGGCATATTTTGATTTTATTTATAAAGCCCATAATTTTGCTATATTCTTTCAGTTGAAAAGGACTCTTATTTTTTAGGCAATAGTATATTATAATGATTCAAAAAATAGTCTTGAATTTTCAACTTTTAACAATTAGAATCTTTATTATGTTGTTCTTTAATTTAAAGCAATATGACTTTTGGCTTCCAATAAATCTTCAGCCATTAAAATACATGCACTCGCACATGTAGCAACATGAAAACACATTTTAGCGAAATTTTAAGAATCTGAACTTATTTTATTACACTAGTAATCTGAACATATACAGTGGAACCTATGTTCATGAATGCCCTAATTCATTAATAAATTGGGTGTTATTGCTTATTCAAGTATTAAAATTAATTTGTTAATATATTTTTCATAAATTCATTTCATTTATACAAGTTATTATTTTTTCATTCAGTACAAAAACAACTTGAATATGTACAACTACCATACTTGTATTTACATTAACTTCAATGGAAAAAATTATTTTGGTTCACAAGCAATTTGGATAACATAAAACTCGTGAACAAAGGTTCCACTGTACTCGGTATCCAAGAACATTAGCATGTATCAAAAACTCAAGTTTCTTTCAAACTTAGTAGTCATGCCATATTTTCAGCCTTTAAAAATATGGGTTTCAGAACAACTCTTTCTATTCTTTTGAATACCTGGATTTGAAAAACTGAACAGCAATATGTCTGTGGGTATCACCTGTGTATGCATTTTCATAAATGTATAAATAATGCAAAACAGTCTTCAATTTCACAATAATAGACATAAGTTACATTTTAACCATTTCTTATAACACTGGTGATGCAAAAATCTAATAGTTTATTTCATCTTACATAACACCAGTGATACAAATCAAGTTAACTTCTTTTTAATGGGAGCACCAGGTCGAGAAAAAAAAGCTTGTAAATATTATACCAACACGAATTTCGAAAAAGTTGCGTTGTATACGTCTTTCAAACTATCGTAAGATTCCAATGTCTCTGTTTTTCTTCTACTATAGAAGTTACAGTTACTTCTATTTTTTTACGCTTTTGGGGATAAATTGTCAAAAACTGGGGTAATTCCCCAAATATGGGTCAAATCAAAAAATTATTAAAAACTACTCATGTTTTATTTTTAATTTTACATAAGTACTATAAATTTCTTCAAGATTGGTCAGTAAATAAAAATGTTTGTTCAAAAACCTGGTGCTGTCCATAATAAATATATATAGGCAAATACTGGCCTGTAAAAATTTATTGAAAACAAAATAATTTGATTTGTATCACTGGTGTTACAGAATATAGAATAAACCATTAGACGTGCATATCACCGGTGTTACAAGGAATGGTTAATGTGTTAAAGAATGGCAAAACACTCACAGGTTGGGGATCATTAATAATCAACATTCCACCAGATACAGTTAGTCTAGCATCACTAAGAGGATCTATTTTAGTGGCAATGAGGACATCTTTTTCGTAGCTTTCTTTATACCAACTATACTCAGGGTATGGATATCCATCAGCTGTTGAAAATAGAAAATGGTTACAAAAAAAGTAAAAAAAAAATACTTTATAATTTTTTTTTCATTTAAGAATGAATTAAAAAGTTTAGATTTAATGGTTTTCTTTATTGTGTTGATATTTAGATAGAGGTTATAATGTCAAAATTGTTAAAGTATAAATACTTTAATCATCATTTTAAGAGGATTCAGTAATTAACAACTTAAAATGTAAATAATTATTAATTCAAAAAGATAATATACATGTGAGTAACTGAGTATCTAAATTATTTTACAGGCAAAGGGTGAAGATATTGTATATGATCAACAGTTTGGAACAAAAATGTACACTAATTAAGCTGTTAAGCTTAAGTGGGCTCATTTCTCATTTTGGGTTAATAGGGTATCTATCAACCACAACCAACAAACAAAAATATTTTGGAAAGAAAATTTAACCTTTTTGGTTCAAGATTGAAAAAAAACACATTTGTAATCTAAATGGACACCTCACCTAGACACCCAAGTGTAATGTAGTTCTTATCGTTTCTTTGTACGAGGTCGAAAATCCCGTTTTCCGGTTGCTTGATGATCTTTGGCGCTCGCGGTACTTTGCTCGGATCTTTCACCATATATCCGTACTCGTGATCTCGCTCTTCTTCATCATCCAACAGTTGTCCCAACATTGAGATTGGAATTTC
The DNA here is from genome assembly GCA_031471125.1 of Archaeomysis grebnitzkii. Taxonomy (NCBI): domain Eukaryota; kingdom Metazoa; phylum Arthropoda; class Malacostraca; order Mysida; family Mysidae; genus Archaeomysis; species Archaeomysis grebnitzkii. The sequence goes on along the minus strand of JARUHE010318410.1, from coordinate 3,303 downwards.
GCAAATGTATTGTAACTGATCCTCTCCATTCTCCATTAATAGACCCCATTCACGATAAAAGTCGGAATAACTGAAACAATTGGTAAGAAGGTTGATTGGGCCTATGTTAGGAATACAAAATATATTTAAAGTAACATTGATAAGCCATTTCCTTCTCATCATACTTTAATCTCAATTACATTATTTTCCTAGTTTAAACCATTAAATGTCATTAACAATTGATATCCAAGAGTAAATTAGTAACTTAATTAAAACTTTACACAATTAGAAGCTTTAATAATAATTAGTAATCTTTGAATTGAATGGTTCAAATGTCTAGTGACCAACCACTGGGCATATATAGCTATATATAAAACAATCAAAAAGGGTATTAAAAGTAGCTGAGCATCCTTCAATTAAAATTTCACTTTAAAGTATCTATAAAACTGAATTTCTAATTAGTTAGTATATAAATCAAACCAAAAAAATCTATACATTTTTATCAAAAAAACTTGCCACAAACTGGGAAAACATCGCAAAAACCACCTTAAAGACTGTATATACTTCATTTCTAGTACATTGGTACATAAATCAAACCAGAATATGAAGAAAAAAAAAGTGTTTGATGAAAAATAATATTTAAAGCTATTGATGAATAAATCAAACAAAATGTAAAGAGCAAAAGTTCATAAAACAGGTAACAAGTAAAAAATGAAGCAAAAATAAAAACCTCAATTAACAGATTTAAAAAAAAGTAATCGAATACAAAAGGAAACTTAAGTTTTAAATCATATATATCAAATATACATCTAAGTCATTGTCTAACACCACCACCACCAACAATAACATTGGAAAAGCTGCTTCTATCTAGGTTTGTTCCACTTGCTGGACAACAAAATTACTATGAACCAAACATTGGAAAAAAAATTGATAAGCTATATTTATGTTTTACTTAAACTGATATATCAAAAAGTTTTACTATGTTGTTTAGAATTACATATAAAAAATGTTGTGAAATAAGGAAATATTGACGAGTTTTTTCAAATTTTCTTGTTAAACGGAGAAGAAAAACTTATTTTTAGTAGAGATGCAAGGAGCTACTATCTGAGTTATTCTTGATTGTTATTAATGTTAGGATTTTTATGTTAAAAAAACATTGGTCAATTAAAATAAATATGGATTAGAAACATTGATTTTATAGGTTTTCACTATAAGGTCTGATCTTCTTCCATTAAATTTTCATTAAGTTAAAAAGATACCTAGACAATGTTCCAATAAATGTTCAATAAAAAAAAAAAAAAAAAAAAAAATAAAACTTTAAATTTCAGCAAATATTTTTAAAATAGTGAAACCATCTGCCTCTGCCATCCCATTAATCGGTAGTGAGTTATATAGCCAGACCTTTAGTTACAGCTAAAAATTCAAGTATTTACTGTGATTTGTATAACAAAATGTAATCAACTGAAAATAGAAAAACCATAGAACATAAACCATGAGAGGTAACATTCAATTCATACAAAAAAAGTTGTTTTCAAAACAAAAATTAATGTATTAAAGTTTTATAGCAACAATTTGCCAGACTATAATTTACCTATATGAAAGAAAGTTATTCTGTGGAACTGTTGGCTGGTCAGGAATTAAAGCCTCCATCATGTCTTGAAAACTGCTGCCATCTCCTTCATTACTCCAAAAGCCGGGAGTTTTCTGCCTTCCAGAGGTGTACCATTTTCTAGCCAAAGGATCATTTTCGTGCAAGTATCGCGTAAGGAAACCATGTTCCTGTTTGCTGGTCACACTTACCAAATCAGCATTGTAAGTCTAGAAAAAAACAAATAAATAAATTATCCATGCAAGTAGAACAGGATTGTTTTGTGGGAAAAAATTCATGGACTAACATTAGTATTATTCTTCAAGATACTTTATAAATCCCAAAAATACAGAGATAGCTAATCTGCAAAAGTGTCATAAATTGAACATTTTTCCGGTGTACTCTCGAGACCTAGTTTATATAAATAAGTTTCTTTTTTAGTAAATATTTGATTCAAATAAAAAAACATTCAAATTGACAAAATGTTTTATTTGAAAGTATTTATTTCATTAAAAACTTGGTTTTTGAGAGGACATACAAAAATGATAAATTTATGATACTGTACCAATAATTTATTACTAACCTGACATTGTCTGCGAGCTTGGTCTCTTGTTTTTTTCGGCGATCTAACAAACTTGTAACAGGACTCTTCATGTGACACCCAGTTTGTAGGGCACACCAAAGCATTTGTTAAAGGGTTTGAAACCGTGCCAGAATTAATAGTATTGAGTAATCTATTATTTTGACAATACACAAAATCGGTAACTGAATAAAGTAAAACATTTAAAAGTAACACACAATGCATCTTCATTTCCTGAAATAACAAAACGCACAATTAGTTGACTTGCTTTAGATTGTATCATATAATATTGCCAAGTTAATATAATTCAAAGAAATTATAGATTATGAATTTTATTTTAAATAGATATAACAATTTTGAATCACGTTTGTTTCACTAAAGGTTTGGTGATGTTATAATTTGTATTAAACAAATATAACATTTTAGGTGGATTATAAAATATCAATCTATGATAATTTATCATTGACACCTTGCTCTTATAAATATAATGACCATGAACTTTTCATATTTTGAGGAAATCACCAAGAATAGATTAACTCAAGACCATCATTTCTTAGTATTTGCCTTGTCATTTAAGATTGTTTTTATATGTTAGAAACAAAGATGAGAATTCTAGTGGCTACAAACTTGCAGATTGACAGGCAATACAAGATATCCTAAAACAGAGTGAATGCTATGCATTGAAAGCTGCGTTTACATATTCAAGAAAAGTTCAAGCTTTTTCAAATGTATGTTCTGAAGGAAGATATAAAAAATCTCTAAAAAGTTATATTGATACTTCTCTTGAAGCATGAATTTAAATAATATAATTGCAAGGTTCACAACTCCTAGAATGTCTATTATTTAAAGAAAAAACCCTAGGACATTCCACTTTAAATCTCCAGTTGTTGTTGATCCCACCACAAACTCGACATATGAGGACGGGGCTCTCACGTCGGAGGATCTAATCCCCACCCCAGCAGGTCGGACCATGGGGCGAGAAGCCCTGCCGCACCCACCTGGTTCGTCCAGAGGGCCTCCGGGGCAAAGTCCGTCCGCACCTGCAGGCAGGTGAAGAGGTGTGTTGTGTTGTGAGTGTCGTGTTGGCACAGTGGGCAGTTTGGTGTAGTATGGGTGTCTGGTGCTATTTTATGTAGGTATTCTTTCAGTATGGGGG
>JARUHE010318399.1:0-11576 GCA_031471125.1 Archaeomysis grebnitzkii | reverse complement strand
GTTAATAACGATAATGTTCTGTTCACATTCACCTATATTTCAATTTAAAACTATTTATAAAATAATTTATAAAGTAAGTTCAAAAATAGATTTATCCAGTCAGTTCAACTTTCTCCAATGAACATATATAAAGTGGCCATTAAATGTTAGCAATTTTTTATATTTAAACACGCATTAGTAAATACTTTGCATTAAAAACTTTGTATGTTAAAAAGTTTCTAAAATTTTATAATAGATGGTCCATCTTAAAAAAAAATTCTGTAAAACTTGAATTTATTGAACTAAAGTAGAGTAAAAAATGTTTGGTATTTTTGGTTTACACAAATAATTATTGAACATAAATAAGACATATTTTTTTTGTAAAATTAAAATTTGTTAAAATAACTACGTTTTTATATTAACATGTTGAATAAACCCGTATGTTTTGGTTATGTACTAGTTTTTTTCTAAAGTCAATATTTATTAAAGATTTTAGGTTTTGTTTGGCTAGATAGGACACTATATTTTGCAAGAAATGTTGAATTTAATTTGCTTTCAATACAGTATCTGTCAAGTATGTGTAACAAACCTTTTTATAAAAGTAGAATATTAAGAACAAAAATATTTTGATTAAAAGTTTTGTTTTCATATTTTAGTTTGATTCATGCATTAATTCGATGAAAATGTCTGCATTCGAAGGTCCATTGGTATTGAGCATTGCTTTTTTTTTCCTTTGAACAGTTAAAGAGCAAGCTGTTGATTTGAGTTATCTAGCTAATTTTATATGAAATATTGTTTTTGAAAAACTTGGAAGAGGTACAGATAATTTTGTTATGTTTGAAACAGATCTGAATAGCTTACTAAATATAATTAATTCAAAGTAAGTGCTTTGAACTGTGATCTATAATGTAAGCAATTTAAATAAAATTTATTTTGTTGAAATTTGTTTTTAGTTATAATTGTTATAAAATTTGATTTTTCTTTTATTTTTTTAATATGTACTATAGTTCTATTTTCTAAAGGAATGCCTAGTTATATTGATAAATAGTCCTGCTGTTCTGGGGCTCAGCAGTATAAAACATCCCCCATATTAATATAAATTATGCATCCTTCACTTTTTTTTGAAAGAGTGGCAACCCTGAGTGTGATATAAATTGGCTCTTTTTCTGTATTGTCCCAATTTTTTGTTATTTCATACCTAAAGATTGTCCGAAACCTAAAAATTAACAAACATGTTAGTTATTCCAAAAATGAAAAAATAAATAACAACCTGACATAAAAAAATAAATGATAAAAAATATGTTTTTTGGATTGCATTCTCACTATTAATTATTTAAAACCTGCTACATGTTGTTTTTTTTATTTAAATTTTATTTCCCACTTTAATGCCCTTCATGATTTAATTTATATTTAAAGCTACTGAATGGTAGAAGTTTATAGAATTCATGTTTTTTAATTAGTTTAAATTCTGCCTAAATAAAAATGATTTCATGGTCAATAATTTGCATAGCATATTTTATACAAAGATGTTGATTTGCAAACATGTCTTGTATGTAAAATGTAGCTCTTCTTCATATAAATATATTTATTGTCATTTGTTGCATTTCAGCTAAAATTGGAATAAAATAGAATTAAGAGTAAATTATGGCTACTTTTTTAATGGTTTTAAGCATCTCGGAGATTTGGCTGTGTAAAACCAGAAAACTTGTAGATATTGATAAATAAATCTTCTGACTAGTGTTTTAAATTATTTCAGATTATCATAATAATGAACCAGTTAAAACATAGAGAAAAGCTAACACTTGTGTTAGCTTTAATTTGTTTCACTTGTTTAAATACAGCAACAGCTGATATTGATGATGATGAAGTTACAATAGAAACTGAAAGAATGGTAAGCTGAAACAAATCTTTAACATTTTTTATTCATGTTTTATTAAGAAAGAAAAATTGTCTTTGAATTTTTGCTCTAGTTTAATTTATTTTTCAATAGCATATAATGATACAATTTCTATATTAGAAGAAATATTAATTTGTTTTTATGAAAATGGTGGTCTTTAATGTTATTAAAACTTTGACAATAGTTGACAATTACATTTCTTGTGAAACAGGTTATGATATGTTTGATTGTGTTCTAGCCGGCAGAGGAGCAGGAAGAGATCGAGATAACCTATGTGACCCCGCAATCACCACCTCTCGCCTATGTTGCTGAACATTTTGATGATGCAGAAGCATTTGAGAAGAAATGGATTAAGTCAAAAGCCAAGAAGGATGGTGTTGAAGCGGAAATATCCAAATATGATGGTGAGAATTTTAATGCGATTTAATTCTCACACACATTGAATTTGAATGAATGGCTTGATTTTAGTTTTACTAAAAGTATTCACATGTATCTGGTAGAAATAAAATGCAATAATCCTATGTTAAGGTTTAGATTCCCCTTGTCAATATGTTGAACCAATACTTCAGGTAAATGGGCCATAGAACAATCTGAAAAGGATGCTCTGTCTGGTGATTTTGGACTTGTACTCAAGTCAAAGGCGAAACATTCTGCCATTTCTGTCCCCTTGAGGAAGCCATTCAGGTTCATGGAAGGAAAACCTTTGGTTGTGCAATATGAAGTCCATCTGCAAAATGGTCAGGAGTGTGGTGGTGCTTACATCAAGGTTTGTAACTTGCTTTTTTATTTAATTTTTTATTCCAACTGAATTATTAAATAATGATTAGAATAGTTGGCATTGTCTGCAATATTATTAAACAGCTTTATTTGAAGAGTTCAAGAGAACTTTAATTAACAAAGGTTGTTTTGTTTTAACTTTCCAGTTAGTGAAGATTTATTTTTGAAAAAAAAACTAAGTTATAGGCAAAAACCAACGTTTATAAAATAGTTATTTTTGAAAAAGTTTTTAATTGAAGTTACAGAAAATTTTGTTGAACAAAATTTGTTTATCATGACTATTTTAAAAATCAATATTTATAGAATGGAGTTAAAAAACTCAATTTTTTTTATATTCTGGATGAGTGTTTGCTTACTTCATGCGAGATTGCCGGTCATCCATGACAAGTGAAAGTATATATAGCCTAATCTATGAACAAGTTTGTTCAACTTATAAAATATTATTGGTTGTATTATTGAGCTACATCCGAAAACCCATCTTTTACATACTGTATATGTGAGGTCTGGTTATTGTTGTGGTGGATGATTTCAGGATAAAAATGTTATGAATCTTTACAAATATTTAGTTTGGATTTCACAAAAATGTTTGTTTAAAAATATATTTTTATTAGTGGAGAGGTAATGTACTGTTTTTTTAGTCATGCTGTTATTGGTTGTTAGCGGATTTGTTAACTTGTAATTTTTTCAAAAGTAGACTAACATTTATTTTTATTTTAGAGCAATGATCATTTACAAATATGAAAGATATATGCAGGGTGAAATAATTGGTGTTTTTTTCTCACATTTTAGAAAAATCATTGCTGCCTAAATGCAGAATAGCTGTCCCAGTAGGTATAATATATTATATCATACATACTGGCACAGCGGTTCTGCATTTTTACCAACAAGGTGTTCTAAAACGCGAGAAAACACTAATTATTTCACACTAGATATATGCATTAGGAACAATATTTCTTATATATATTTTTTATTTTTAATTCATTAGAGATAAGTGTTTTTATGTTGTTTATAATCTTGTAATTTTTATCTGTACCAGTTATTGTATATTTTGTATTTATTGAAATAATTTAAATTCCTATGGTGTTGGGCAGGGATTTTTTTCAGTTTTAAAAGCAATGTTTACGCAAACTAAAATATAATAAAAAACTACTAGTGTCTTATAAGTTGTTTTGTGATAGTTTTCATATATCTTACATTTTTATAAATAACTTACTTTTTCAAAAATACAAATTATTACATGGATAACCTAACTTTTTTTATGATTTTAGCTGCTCAGTCATGGAAAAGATGGAGTTGACTTGAATAATTTCAATGACAAGACACCTTATACTATTATGTTTGGACCAGACAAATGCGGAAACGACCTGAAACTACATTTCATTTTCAGACACGTGAATCCAATCACAAAGGCCATTGAAGAAAAACATGCAAAGGTAGTGATAACTTTTTTATGTATCTATATATAATGAATAAACATCAATGAATCTAAATGAACCAAGATGATAAGTTTTAATTTTGCCATAATGTGTTGTCCATGATTCCCTTTTATTGTGAATGCATTATAAAATTATTTTTTTAATTAACCCCAATTGTTTGTTTCAGAGACCACACACTAAATTTGAGGAGTCGTTCAAGGACAAGAGACCTCACCTCTACACTTTAATCATCAACACAGACAATACCTTCGAAATCAGAGTGGATCACGAGGTATGTATCTGTATAATGCCTAATAGAATGTATGATTGGTGTGGTGCTCATCCAAGTACTTTCCATTCTTTCTATATATTTAACACTATTTATTTAATCATTTAAAGTCTAATGATCTTCGGAAAAATGTATTGGCTCAGTCTTTCCCAATATTTATTCATCAAAGTGTGCACTGTGTAACAAAGTGCAAACAATAGCAAAACAATGATGTCTTTAAAGTTGAATGTTTTCACAGATCGTCAGCCAAGGTAATCTGTTGGAAGATTTCACACCACCTGTCAATCCAGCAAAGGAAATAGACGACCCCAATGATTCCAAACCAAAGGATTGGGATGAGAGGGAGAAGATCGTTGATGATAGTGCAAGCAAGCCAGAAGATTGGGACGAAAGTGCTCCCATGCAGATTGAAGATGCTTATGCAGAGAAACCAGATGGCTGGTTAGATGATGAACCAGAGATGATTCCTGACCCTGAAGCTGTGAAGCAAGATGATTGGTTAGTTCTAGTTTTCAAAACGTTTTGTTTTCTCTTTATATATATATATATATATAAAAAAAACAGAAAATAAATTTAGAGCAATGATTTATAGATGTCTCACCTATAAACCTATAGGGTTTGGTTATGTACTAGTTATAACTTCTACTTGGTGACAATTTTAATTTATTTATAAATTTCTTTATTTAATTAAATTGAATGATCTATTTAAAGAACTGTTTGACATATGGAATTTATTTAACAAGCTAGCATTTGAATTTCTTATAAATTTTAATGCCCTATTTTTGATGAATCAAAAATTTGATTATAGGGATGAGGATATGGATGGAGAATGGGAAGCCCCTCTGATTGTGAATCCAAAGTGTGCCGATGCATCAGGATGTGGTGAATGGAAAACGCCGGTGATTGACAATCCCGCATACAAAGGCAAGTGGAAAGCACCAACGATTGACAACCCCAACTACCAAGGAAAGTGGGCCCCTCGAAGGATCTCCAACCCAGACTATTTTGAAGACTTGGAGCCATACAAGATGACACCTTTTGTAAGTTTCATTTTCACACATTAATGCTTAATGACTATCCAATAAAGGTGTTTTTGTTTTTGCTGGTCATTTTGCAACTAAACAAAAATCCGATTTTTGTTTTATTTCTCAATACACAAAAAGATCTATATGGATGTTGTTTTTCTGCTGTCATCCATAAGTATTAATGTTTGCTTTGTTTGAAGAGTTACAGAAAATTGTATCTAACAAAAGTTGTTTGTTATGGCCTTTTAACTATTAGTGGACTATTAGTTAGTTATTTTTTTTAAAGTTTATATTTATGGAATTTTAGGCAAAAAAAATTTTAAATTGCTTAATCATAATTACAAAAGTAAAGGAGATGAGGTCCACAATAGAGCAGCATGGAAGATACTCTTGCGTTAATGAGATGTAGTGACAGAAAAGTGTTCTCTTGAACAAAAGTATTTATTATGACGTTAATATTGACGAGTATTTTATCTGAAAAATTATATCTATTCAGATTTATTTATTTATATTTATATTTATTTACTTCCTAACTGTATATTTATTTCCTTCCTAACTGTCTATATTTATTTCCTTCCTAACCATTTATATTTATTTACTTCACAAGAAATTCTGATCATATATGGCCAATTAGATGTTGCACTATATGGGATTGGTTCTGTATTAGTTCAATACTCAACTATATTCTATGTCATTTCAGAATAAAATGGTCAAAATATAATTTTAACATAATTTGTGTACTTCTTTAATTAATAGTGGTATCTACATTTTTTTTAAATAGTGTACCTTCTCACTTGAACTTGTATTTACAAATAAATGTGTGGTTTCAGAGTGCTGTTGGTATCGAGTTGTGGTCCATGTCAAATGGAATCTTGTTCGATAATTTGTTGGTCTCGGACTCCGAAGCCGATGCTTACAGTTTTGCTCAGCAGACATTTGACTTGAAAGTTGAGAAAATTGATAAAGGACAAGTGAGTGTTTATTAATTTGTTATTTATTTTCACACTTAATAATTTGGGTAATAAATCTATATACTTTTTTCTTTAATCAAAATTTTGAATTACTTATTAATTATAGTTCATTTTGTTACATAGGAAATAATTTGATTGTTACTATTTATTAAGTACAAATAAAAATGTTTGATTTGATCATTTACATTTACATTTAATTAAAATTGATTCCATATAATTTAAACATTGATGGTACTTGTACAAAAGGTTGAAATTAAAAAATTTGTATTTGTTTGTTGATGATGGGTTTGATCAAACTTTGGTTATTGGCATTCATTTTTATTATGGGTGAAATTTTCTCCCTTTGTCGAGTGAGTGAACCAAATTCTATTCTACATAGGAGTAAGGTTTCCAATATTATTGTGAACATTAGACAATATCCTCTATAATGTATAAATTTAGTTTTTGTATACAGTTTAATTTAATATATTTATTGACATTTTGATTTACCTTTTTAGTGAATTGCAAGCGAGTGAAGAAATGACTTAGTGTTATTTTTTGTATATACTTTCTTTAATGTAAATTAAGATGACATTTTTATCATGCATTTTCTTTACTTAATTGTCTATGTCTATGGTTTAATAAATTACTACACATATTTAGGTGTTAGTTTTTTGATAAATCTTTTTTTAGAATGCTCTTACTGGCTAAATAAAAAGTTAAATCTAAGAATTTCTTATATGTACTTTTTTTTAATAATCAACTACGAACATTTAAAATTTGAGGCTTGTTTTATCATTTCATAAAAACTCTTACCAACAAAATGATCTATGAACCATACGAAAACAATTTCACTTATAGATAGCCCTATTATAAATGGTGAAAATTTCTTACACTAAAAATATTTATAGTTTAAAGTGTATTATATCATTTCAAAACAACTAGTACTATTATGCATAAATATTAATAATACTGAATTTTTTATTTTTATTTATAATTAATAATAAGAAACTAAAGTTCATTGCATATGCTAACACAAGCCTACAAGTTTTCTCACAGGCATTGTTGCAACCAATTGTTATTTTCTTTTCTTTTTATTCTATATTATGAACTTCATATTTTGGTTTGATTTATGCAGCAATAGATTGGAAATAAAGTGTATCTGCACAGTATCTGACTTCTGATTTTGTTTGTTGTTGGGGTGGCAGATAATTTCAAAAGTTTGCTTAAATGAAAATGAAGAACATAACATTCTATTTTTGTATGGAAGTTTTTGTATTAATCTACTGACATGACAGGTCATAAGACATTTGAATCGTTCAGTTTGTTGATTATTATGATTTCAACAAAAGCTGCAAAATAAATGTCAAGCCCCTTTGAAAAACAAAAAATTTTGAATATTGCCTTCACAATCTTAACTTAACACTTTAATGCCTGGATTATAATTACCCTAAGGTCTACAATACAATGAAGTTTGCATTGAAAATAACCCTACAATCGTCACTAATTTGTCCCTCAGGCGTTAAAGGGTTAAAAAAATTATTCTAACTAAAAATTATGGCTGTTTCAGCTTTCTTTCTATGAGGATAATTCTGCACCACATACATACTTTGATGATACTTTTTTTGCCACTCTGTATGTCATTTTTGCTACTTCTCCCATTTGGTTGTTTTTCTGTTATCTCATTTGGTGGATAAGACAACCCAATGATGTTGAAGATCACGAAGTAAAGGTCGATGAGTGATTCTTAGTCAATATTATAGATCTACTAGTTTTACACATGTAGTTTGATGTTAACTTCATCGTGCACATTGGTTTGATTGAAAACGTCATTGCAAATACCTTTTAATATTGTAATTTTCACTTTTTTAATGGCCGTTGGTGATAAAAAAAAATGTATTTTAATTATTGTTTATTAATCTTGGTCTATCTTTAGATCACAATTTGGGATAAAATAAAAAAAGGCACTGGAAATAGCCCGAAGTTATTTTTCACATATATTGCATATTGCACCATACCAGCTGTACTTATAGCTTATTTTGTGGGAAGAAAGATGTGGCAGGTAATCTATAAACGTTATCCTATGCTTCAATTACAGTTTCATAGCTAGTGTATGTCCTTGTAATTAGATTTTTTTATTTATTAAAGCTAAAGTTCCAGATGTTGCCATTCACATTTAATCTTTGAGAATTTACTCCTTATCTTAGATTTACTCCAATTACAATGCATTAACATTTTAGTTTCAGTTTGCTGCAATTTATGTAACGTTAATTGTACTAAACCTTTTTATTAATGGTTGTCTGTTTTTAGACAGGTGTGTTCAACAGAATCTTGAACTATTCCAACAAACATCCATGGTTGTACGGCATATACGTAGTTTTGATTGCTATTCCTGTAGTGTTGATATTTGCTTGTTGTTGTGCAGAGGTAAGATTTATTTTTTTTCATAAATTTCTATTAATGAAAACTGTTTTATAACTTAAGAAAGAACATTTATTAAATTTGTTCTTGGTAACTTATATTGAATATTAAATTTTATTTAACTTTTTAGTGTATAAAGATTTCAAATATTAGTTATTTCAAGATATTCTAGAAATTTAACTGTTCTCAATGCCTTTGGCTATTTATATTTTAGTTCACAATTTTTATGGCTAATATTTTTTTTTAATAAATTTCCATAAAATGTAATCAATGCTATTTTTGCTTTGGAAAAAATTTGTTTTTGAGTTATATATTTGAAGCAAAAATAGAATTTTCAAAATAATCTGCGCAAATTCTGAATTGGCTGTTTTCATATAGGATAGCAAAGCCAAAGAAGCCGCTGACAGAAAGAAGACTGACGAACCTGAAGATGAGGAGCCAACCGAACCTGAAAAAGAAGAGGCCAAAACAGTGGCCGATGCAGATGTTGTTGAAGCTGCGGACGAGGGGGAGGGGGAGGGAGAAAACGAACAACCGGCGGAGTCTCAAGAGGATGAAGGAGAAGCTGATGAGAATGAGGAAGAGGAGGAGGAGGAAGAAGAAGAAGAAGAAGCTGAGGAAGAGTCTACAGAACAAGTGAGTCGAATTATTTTTTATTTTCGAATAAATATTGTTAATGCTGTTGGTTAAATGAAAAATTTATGAAAGATCCTAATTTAATCATTGATTTAAATAACTTTTATTTTACAGCCAACCACCAGAGCTTCTCTACGACAACGTAAAGCAAGAAAAGATTAATTTCAAAATTTTCTATGGAAATAGTTTTGTATATTTTTTCAAATCTGTTGAACGATGCAATTCTGATGAAATATGCGTAAAATTATGTCTATTTTCATGACAAGAATGAACAGAAATGTTTACAAATACAATCGATTGTTTTTTTTAGAAATTACCAAATATGATTCTATTAAAAGTATTTATGAATATATCAGCATTTCTTATAATTTTGTATATGTATTATAAATAATTTAGTATTTTTTTAACTGGCTTTCTAGTCAAAGGATGGTATGAATGAATGGTAATTATTGTATTTGCATTGGTGGGGCTGTGATTTTCTTCGATTTGAGTAATGATTAAAATGACTGAAAAACACTCGCAATCTCTTATTTAAATAACTTCTTCACTTACCAATTTGCCTTCAAAACAACTGGTATATTAAGACATTTAACTTGTATGTATATAATCTATATTCAAAATAATTTGTTTTGGCAGTTGTGGAAATGTGCCAAAATAAATATTTTAAGTTTTAAGCTCAATAGTATCAAGTCGAAAAAGTCAAATAAATTATGTTTGCTTATTGTTATTATTTCTGTTCTTTGTTTAACTAAATTCTCAAGATGAACAAAAAAAATTATTTGTGCTTTTCAAAATTTAATTGTAGTGCCTCATGGATCATAGATTATATAAGTAAGCTTTCTAGACATTTTTGTTATTTATTCTTGTGTTTAGGCTTATTGAGTTATGAATCACATGTATTATTAGTTTGTTATGGAAATTAGTTCATTGTCATTGTATGTCAAAGTCAAACCTGGAATGTGTGTTCCAATACATGAAATGTAAATAAGTTTTACAATAAATTGTTGACCACACTTCGTTTTCATTTTCCAAATTGGTATTAATTTCATTGAAATTATATATTTTTACTACAAGACATGACGTTTCCAGTGATGAATCTGGAACCTAAGTCATAAAGATGGTTAAAATGACAATGCAAATTGGTTTATTTATCTTGAGCTTGATTAAGCATTTTCATTTAGCCTATACCTGCCCAATGATTTAAATATAGCACTGGAAGTGAAGAAAAAAATGTTTCAAAATAGGGGTAAAGTGGCTTCAAGATTATGTAAATATTCGACAACAAAAATATGGGCAGGCCAATCCATATATATAGATTAGTACACTGCACCCTGGGAGTATTCAGAACGTTCAAACTTGATAACATTTTTAATTAAAGCCGATAGATTTTAAAAAGTCAACCAAATCTAGAATCCAACGACTCTGACAAGCTCAAAGGGTGATTATTTCATTTACTTGGGTAAAGTTTTGTAGATTCATGGTAACATTGCAGCTTGTTTCATACCTGGAATTTAAAAAACAAATTTTGTAACATTAAATATACTAATAAAATAAGCTCGTGCCTGTGGTGAATAATCTTGAGTTGCAATTACAGATTTCAAAACTACAATATACAATTATTTAAATGGCCTAAAACTTGTTCCTATTAGTGAAAAATAATCTCGCATACTAGGTATTTGACCAAGCTGTATATAATTACATTTTTTCAATACTTACGAATGTTATTACTCCACTTGAGTTTAATTTTCATGAAAAAAGTACATTTACAACTTGAAGAAGAGCTTAACGGGGCATTATCATTTCATTGAAATTACAATCTGAATTCATTTTCGACAATGATATTTCGATAAAATGATGTTTCGCAAAAAACAATTCGATAAATTGACATTTCTGAGAAAACATGTTTTGGTAATGTAAATTATCAATTTGTCGAATGTTTCCTTCGAAATATCAATTTGTCGAAATATCATTTTATCGAATTGCCTCCTCCGAAAATGGCAGCTCAAATTTCGTCTGCTAGTTAAAATCATTTATTTTTTTTAATTTACTTTGAACATTTATTTTTTTGTTTATTTTATTTTATTTTTATTTGTATTTAATCAAGTAACTCTATTATTTATTCAATATTTCGATAAAAACACAGTTACAGCATTAATAATAACAGTGTAAAATGACACGTCATTCAAA
>JARUHE010318388.1:0-11577 GCA_031471125.1 Archaeomysis grebnitzkii | reverse complement strand
ATAGATTATCCTCGTAGTATTTATTTACTAATTTGTGTTTCGGACCTATAACTAGAGATATATATATATATATATATATTTTCTTTTAGACACGTTTTGTTAAATGTTATTGCATATTTGCAGTTTATTAATTTTCTTTTGGCCCTTTCATGTTTTCTAAATAACTATGTTTGCCTAGTAGGCAAGTTGATAATGAGGTTGAAAAGCGTCATTGTTATTCTTAATTGTTTGTCTAAAGAAAACTTCTATCAGCGATATACAAACATATATATATATACATATATATATATATATTTATATATATATATATATATATACATGTGTGTGTGTGTGTGTGTGCGTTAATAGGAAATCGCCACAACACAAATATTGAAAGTTTAACCCGCAAATTGTTTTCGCGGGAAAAAGTAAATATTTGAGACCTGCTTTTGTTTTTCTCATCCTTGACGGATTGCTTGTGACAACAACTTGAAGGACAGCTTTGTGATTGTCTCTGGGGCTGTCTCTGTGTCTGTCACGGTTTCGGTCTGTGTCTGTTTTTGTGTCTGTCTTTGTGTCTGTTTTTGTGTCTGTTTTTGTGTCTGTCTTTATGTCTGTTTTTTGTCTGTTTATGTGTCTGTCTTTTTGTCTGTTTTTGTGTTTGTACGTGTGTCTGTTTTCTGCTCCTTCGATGCTAACAGATGTCCTTCCACATCAATGACATCAATTTCACCATTCGTGAAATTGTAGAAGTTGGAAAAGATGGAAATTTATTTCAATAAATTTGTTATTTTAGTTTTGTTATTTATTTCTTTATTATTCTAATTTTTCAGTTTAAATAATATTCATATTTTTTAATATTCTATTTTTTTTATTTGAAATAATAATTATTTTTTTCTATTAATCTAGTTTTTTAGTTTAAATAATATTCATATTTTTTATTATTCTAGTTTTTTAGTTGAAATAATATTTATGTTTTTCCCTTTGTTAATTGTTGATTCTTTAGTACATTATAATCGTCTTATTTGCTTTGTTTAAGTTTTGTATTTAAATTTATGTTATTTTTATTTATCCATTAAAACTAGTTTTTTAAGTCTGTTAAAATACCATCCGAACCTAAAGCTTTTATAAATGAGATTTTTTTGAGTAAACATTACTTTAAAATCTCAAAAAAACTGTATATCTTAACAGCTTTGTGCTATAAAGTATATTAGCTAGTCTTGATTTTGAAAAATTAGATTAATAAAAACATGAAAAGTAAAACAAAACAAAACAATTAAAATAATAATCACTTTAAAAAATATAAAACAAAAACAATGACATCATTATTATCAACGATGATAATAATAACAATTATAATGATTGATGATTATACATTACATCTACTTATCCAATAAGACTATCTCTAATTGAAACAATTATGGTTATTATTAATAAACAAATTGGCCTTTTTTCTTCTTACTTTCTATAATTCATAAAAAGTTTATATTTTATCTTACTTTTTATAATTGATTCAAAATTTTCTAATAGATCTTATTTTTGATTATTAATAAACAAATTGGCTTATTTTTCTTATTTTTATAACTCATAAAAAAGTTTATATTTTATCTTATTTTTTATTATTAATAAATTGGTTTATTTTTCTTATTTTGTATAATTCATAAAAGTTTCTATTTTATCTTACTTTTTATAATTGATTCAAAATTTTCTAATAGATCTTATTTTTAATTATTAATAAACAAATTGGCTTATTTTTCTTATTTTTATAATTCATAAAAAAGTTTATGTTTTATCTTATTTTTTATTATTAATAAATTGGCCTATTTTTCTTATTTTTATAATTCATAAAAAGTTTATATTTTATCTCATTTTTTTATTATAAATAAATTGGCTTATGTTTCTTTTTTTTCGTAATTCATAAAAACTTTATCTTATTTTTTATTATAAATAAATTGGCTTATTTTTCTTTTTTTTCATAACTCATAATTTTTTTTATTTATCTTATATTTTAAAATTGATAAAAAAAGATCAAATTTTATCTTATTTTTATTATTAATAAACAAACTGTTTTTTCTTATTTTCTATAATTCATAAAAAGTTTATATTTTATCTTATATTTTAAAATTGATAAAAAAGATTATATTTTATCTTATTTTTTATTAATAATAAACAAACTGTTTTATTTGTTTTTCTTATATTTTATAATTCATAAAAAGTTTCTATTTTATATTTTCATTTACTTTTAATTCATTTTTATTTAGTCATAAAAACTACTAAAAATTTCAGAAAAACAAACCAAAGGGTACACTTAAATTGGTTTATAAATTGCTTATGACTAGAGTGCTTAAAAGTTTGTTTAACTTCAATTTTTTACAAACGTTTTTAATTGTGTGTAATTCGTGTACAAGGTCGTACAAAATCGTATTAACCTCGTATATAAATAATTGTTTCAATCTTTTTAGGAATCCGTTGCTATATAGTTTATGTTTCACCAATTTCATGATGGGTAATGCAGATAAACTTATGCGCTGAATAGAAAATTAAATTTGAATTCAATGCAAAACATTTTTATGTATTTTATGCAAAAAGTTGAAATTTTAATAAAAATTCAAAATTGCAAAATGTATTTTGTGTGCTACAATAAAGTTGTATTAAAGTTACCAGAAAAAGTTGATGTTTCTACGGTAGAAGGAACATGAATATAATTTTGCCAAAATTAATTTTTTTCAGGATTTATGAACAAAATATTTTAGTTAAGCTTATAAAAGATGAATTGAATGTGTTTTATTATTGTTATTTGCGATATAATCGAAACAGTTCATTTTATTATCATCTAAACAGGAGTCACTAACTGACTTTTATGTCTAGGATAGTCAAAATTGACTTAATCCAATTGACTAACCTTTTTTAACGGTGTACACTTTTTATTGATTCATTCAACTTTCTAATGATTCAAAAAAAATTGTACCACATTCTGGAACTTCTTAACCAAGGGTTCCTTTAAATATAGAACAATATGTGCAGGCTAGCACTATAAGGAGAAATGGTTACAGTCATCACTTGGCCGAGTTAATCATGTATTTGATTATCTTTTGGAGTGATGCTCAAACATTTAAAATCTTCCAAAACAGATTTTCATTTATTAGGCCTACATACATACATACATACATACATACAATGCATACATACATACAATGCATACATACATACATACATACATACATACATTGCATACATACAATGCATACATAAATACATACATACATACAATGCATACAATGCATACATACATACATACAATGCATACAATGCATACAATGCATACAATGCAGGATATAAACTTTGAGATTTATTATGGACCACTCTAAGCATAAACACTTAACTTTAACAAAACATTTGCATTATGTTTTCCTTCTTACATCATGTGCCTTCACTTTATACTCTATGATTGTATATGTCATCATTAGTTTAATTGCTTGCTACTGATAGAGACACATTCGAGGTATACAATGAGGGAGTTTGTAATAATCTTAATTAGTTTAATTTTTATGACAATAGTGAGTCAGGTGTAAAAAATTAAAGATTTTCAAGTAAACTGTATTCTTGTTAGAATAATATATTACAGATAAGCAAAACTATTCAATAAAATTTAAAACAATTCATAAAAAAACAAATAAATATCAATGACAATAAATCTAAAATATAAATATAAATAGTTAATGATAATAATTCTAAAATATAATTTTCAAAAATTTAAAGATTTTTTTAATACAGACAAAAATGAAGTGAAATCAGGTGTTAATGTAAATCACTCTGGATGATTTTAGCAAATTTTTTGCTAATCATATTTTGTGTTTACTTAACTTATGAACAATTAACAAAAGTGAAATTTTAGTGAATGTGCTAAAAATTATACTCAAATTGCATTTTAAACTTTTAGCGCAATCGGGATCAAACCTTGGATTATTTTAATTAAAACAAAGTGACTCAACAAAAGTGAGGTGTCAAGAAAATTATTGATAATTTATTTCATGGTTTTTGTTGTGGGTAACTAAATTGTTTTTATTTTGTTACTTAAAGGTTAAGATTGTTTATTTTGTAAAGCAACTATTGTTGTTTTTTAAGCTTATTGTTTTATTATTGAAAAAAACAACAATAATATGTTTTATATTTCGTTTATTCAAAGGAAATTGTTTATTCACAAACACTAATAACAATAATTACATTGATATTCTAAACAACAATAACATGAACAGACAGTTATTACAGCATAACAAAATGTAATGTTAATAATAACAAGAGGTTATAACAATAACTATTTAAAATATAAATACAGGTAACAAAAAGTTATAAAAAATCTTAATTATTTTACTAAACATAATAACAATTCAATAACTCTAAAGCAATAATAAAACTATAAACAGTGGTCATAACAATAACAACACTAACAGCAATAATAGTAATAAAACATGTATAGGAACAATAATAAAAACACAAATACTAACAGTAACTGATAATAACAGTTATTAAAATAAAAACAATAATTATTAATAACAACCATTATTAACAATAATACTAATACTAACAGCAATTGATAATAACAGTTATTAAAACAAAAACAATAATTAATAATAACAAGTGTTAACAAAAACACTAATATTAACAGTAAGACTAATACTAACAGTACATATTAATAACAGTTTTTAAAATAAAAACAATAATTAATAATAACAAAAATTGTTAATAAAAACACTAATATTAACAGTAATTGATAATAACAGTTATTAACAATAATACTAGTACTAACAGTAAATATTAATAACAGTTGTTAAAATAAAAACAATAACTAATACTAATAATAATTATTAACAGCAACACTAATACTAACAGTAATTGATAATAACAAATATTGAAATAAAAATAATTAATAATAACAAAAATTGTTAGCGAAAACACTAATGTTAACAGTAATTGATAGTAACAGTTATTAATAATAATACCAATACTAACAGTAAACATTACTAACAGTTATTAAAAAGAAAACAATAACTAATAATAACAACAATTATTAACAACAATACTAATACAAACAGTAATTAATAATAACAGTTATTAATAATAATAATAACGATAATAATGATGAAAGAAATCATAAAGAAAATTGATCATGATGTTTAAATTATCATTGCAAATAATCGTTTATATAAATTTGCTAAATCATACAATTAAATTAATATATCTTTAATTTGAATATACACATCTCATTTTCAATCTCCAAATATATATCTTCGACATAATAACTATAGGGGGTATTGCTCAATAGGGAAATCCAAGGTTGGTTTTGAAAATTAATTTAAATTTAAATTTTAAAGTGATGATTAAATTTTTTCTTCAATTTTAAAGATGTAGATGTTTGTACTTGTTTATATATTTTTTCTTAATTATAATTGATTTTGTTTTTGTTTTTGTTTAAATAATTTATAAACATTTAATAATATTTGATAAGCTTTTCTTAAATAGTCGATGACACAATGTTGATTATTTATTTTTTAAAGTAGTCTCCGTGCATTATCGCTTTAGCTTATGATTACGTATTTTAATATTTTCTAATCACTGTTTTATGGCTTTTATTTGACAATATAATAAATAAAGTTCTTAAACTGTTTAACACAAAATAAAAACGTATTATTTTACTTTATTTAACTTGTCACTATAAGTATGATAAAGTTATTATAATTATATGTAAGGTTATGTGCAAGATGTGTATATTTTATCTCATCTGTAATCGGTTATTATTGTTATTGTTTTTATTGTTGTTGATTTTGTTATCATTGTTGCAGATGTTATTGTTTTTGTTGTTGTTGTTATCATTGTTAATTTTTTATTGTTGTTTTTGTTATTATTGTTGCAGATATTATTGATTTTATTGTTGTTGTTATTATTGTTATTGTTTTTATTGATGTTGTTAGTATTGTTAACTTTTTACTGTTGTTGTTTTCAATATCATTGTTCCAGATGTTTTTGTTTTTATTGTTGTTGTTATTACTGTTATAGATATTGGTGAAGTATTGTTTTGTTGCTAATTTTATTATTTTTATTGTTATTTTTTTATTGTAGTTGTTATTATTGTTATTGTTTTTATTGCTGTTGTTATTTTTTGTTATTGCTTTTATGGTTGTTGTTAATATTGTTAATTGTTTACTGTTGTTGTTTTTGTTATCATTGTTGCACATGTTATTGTTGTTGTTATTACTTTTATAGATGTAGTTGATTTATTGTTTTTGTTCTTTATGTTATTATTTCTATTTTTATTTTTTTTGCTGTTGTTATTATTGTTATTGTTTTTATTGTTGTTGTTATTATTGTTATTGTTTTTAATGCTGTCGTTATTATTGTTGTTTTTATTGCTGTTATTATTATTGTTATTGTTTTATTGTTGTTGTTACTGTTGTTATAGATGTTGATGATTTGATGTGTTATTGTTAATATTATTATTGTTATGGTGTTTTGTTGTTATCATTGATGGTATTGTTACAAATACGTTTACTAGTATTGCATGTTTAAAAATTGATCATATCATTATTACTATTCTTTTCATTAACTATTAATAACTTTACCAATAACTTGATTGCTATTATTTATTTCAGTTAACAAATGTTAATTTTTTCATCATTTTTTTAAAAGGAATAAACATTTTTTTAATTATTTAATTGTGAAGGCAAGAAAAAACATTTTTTGTTAAGTTATATAAATTATTAACATAAATAAAATTGTTCGATAGTAAAACAATGAAATCTTTCAAAATATAATTTTTTTTGATTGATGTTTACATCAGATTTGTAGCATTAAAATATATAAAACAAAATATATAATGTCAATATTTCTTTATTTACGTTGACATGTTATAGACATTAAACACACACACGCCTGGAATTATTAAGAATAGTTTATCCACTGTCTTATTGAAAAACTATTGAATTTAATTCTTTATATATTCTTAAAAGTAGGCCTATGTTAATAGTTTTATGGAGCAAAAAGTCCTTATTGTCAATAAAGTGTTATTATTGTTTGTATTAAATACAAAAAAATGGTTAATAAAAAGTTCATTTAATGCCGAAATCATTTCAACGAAATGAAATAGTTAGAAATTTGAGCCTAAGCCTTAAAAAACCAGCAGGACATTTGAAAGCCAAAATTGATTTATTTAACAAAATGTTTCGAAAACATGTGTTACGGATTTATATTTTAAACCTACTCGAGTTGAGGTCAGGGAAGAAAGATGCGCAGTTCCCCCATTTTGAGTGTTTGCGCAGGTGTTTAAAAGACGCGGAAATTTATTATGAAAACAAGTCGTATACTTTCGACTTGTTTTCTCAAACAATTTGTATTGACAGTTACGATTACCTTTCCATAAGACATCAACATATATAATAATTATAACAATGATAACAACAATACTGGAGACACCTTAACATACTTTCATCAATATTGTTATGTAATAATAATGAAAATGAGATCAATCTGATATGCGATTCAATTGAAACTAACAAAATGTATGTTTATTACAAACAATTTTTTATTGTAATATAAATTAAAATAACAATATAAAAACCTTTCAATTTCTTAAATATATTTTTACGTGACACCATGCGATGGTGGTATAGGGGTTAGCATAGCTGCCTTCCAAGCAGTTGACCCGGGTTCGATTCCCGGCCATCGCAACTACTCTTTTTTTAATTCCACATCAAAATAAATTATTATAAGCTTAACAATTTGTTTTATTCATTTATCTATATATTATAAGTTTAACAAAAAGTATTTTTATTTATTTATTGACGTAGCTTATGTTTTGTTTTAATTAAATTGCCTTAAATTATTTCATTTTTATTCAGTTAGTTTTGGTTACCAATAATCATTTTACCATAAGGTAAACACAGCACAATTATGTTGAAATTTGAAAAAAAAACACCAATGCATTTTCTTTTAAGTTTATTTTTCGTAACAATCAATACCAATGCACCTTAAAAGTTATACTTACAAAAAGTATAATAACTGGCACTCAATTGGAAATATAAATCAATTAATGAAAATAAACTGTTAGTTGATTTCTGTAACAGTTCTGTTCATTGTTCATTATTAAAGTCGCCAAATATTAGCAATATGTTGGGTGAGAGCGTTAAGGATGACAGATAAGTGTCAACATCAGACATGAAGGTCGAAATTGTGGAAAGATGCTTATTGGAACAAGCAGCACGATACACAAACGTAGTCTCTGACTTCCTCCAAAGTCAGAAACCACTCGTAAGATTCAAAAGACCCTTTCGCACTAGAATCACGCTTTACAAGTCCAAACGACGACCTTGCGATGACCGCCGTACCTTCGCCGCGTCTATCAATTCGAAGGAGTAATAGTTCGGAGTGACCTCTGCGATGAGTACTGTATCCGAGTCTGAAGCCAAGTTTCCACTACTCGTACTAGACAGACATTAACGTTGTTGTCAATCGAAATTTTTGAGAATTTAATATTTTTATTACGTATATACTGCGTGTTGGTAAATGCTAACTCAACAGAACCAATCGAACCAACGTTTGTCTTAAGGTAAATTAAATTTTCATAATGAATCCTTTTATACAACCGTTTTGCGACCCTTCTAGCGCTACCAGTAGCAATCACACACAACTCGGCGCATCATCCATGTCATCAGGCATAACTGGCACACAAGTAGACAAAACATCAATATCATCATACACAGCATCCACTCTCTCCTCAGATAAAAAGAAAACTCTCCGCAACCAATAAACCAACTCGTTTAACACCTCCACGATGACATTTCCTTCTATTTTTACAAATATTCAAGTTTAAAAGGTTTATATATATGCCTTCAGGAATTATAAATCTTGTGGCACTAATGTGTATAATATAGCGAATAATATTCAAGTGAATAGGGGTGTAGTGTATCATAATTAAAAATTTAAATGAAGTAAAAACTTGTATAAACTAATTTATAAACCAATAAAATTCAATACACATATCGCCACAATTTGACAAACAAATTGGTTCATACAAAATAAATAAAAGCAACACAAACTAAAAGTTATAACAGGTTTTATAAACCAATGGAGGAAAATATTAATTTGTAAATCCTAATAAAAATGCGATATTGTTCCAACAGTTGAGAAGAGAAAATTAAATTTCGAAATTTGTAATTTAAGAAATGGGTAAACAATTAATACGCCATAATCACGTGACATATATAAAGTAGATCCTCTGAAATAACAGAAAAGTATGTCTTTATTAAGCAAAGTAATCAAAAAAATATATAGAACATAGGTGATAACATATATATAATAATATGAACATTAATATGTTACTCACGCCGCTTGAATACAATTTAAAACATGTACGAGTATACTACCCAAACCACGTTACCAAGATATTCGTTCATGGAAAATGGCTTGCAGGTTTGTTTATTCTTTAAAAAGAGATTACGTCAAAAATTGGCCCAATATAAAAATTGACACATTATGAAAACACACACAGAACAAATTCATGAACACATTGATTTAACTCCTAACACACAACACATTAAAACATCAGAGAAAAACATCAAAAATACAAGACAGAATTTGTTCGTGTGCAGTAAAAATGGCGCAGTACTATACAATATTTTTATACTTATATTTATAGAAACAAATGTAAAATCACATTCAATGTAACACACCCATAATTAATGATATTTAACAGTCATTTACGTGATCAGTAAAATTAATGAAAATCAGTAAATGATAATGAAAATTGGCACTCAGTTTACTAACTCAAAATCACCAAATCTACCATTACGCCTGAATACAATTCGACATGCAAACATGTTTCTGTCATTAGAGAATAATTAGCCGAACAAATCCTCCTTAGGTTTGTTCATGAACGAATCATACAATAAGAGTGACAGAATGCAGATTTATACTCACCGACAAAGATAATAATCTCAATAATGGATATGTTTCAATAAGGCATTCTGTCAATAAAGGATATTGTTTGAGTCGATTGGTTGGATATTATGTTAACAGTGTTTTAGACCTACATAATATATTACAGTGTTTAGTTGTTATTTATTTATTTATTTATTTATTTATTATTTTAGTTGGTATTTCCCAATGTTAATTGTTCGTTCACCAGTCAATGTTTACAGGATAATGGTTGCCGATGTTTACATGTAATGGTCGCCAATGTTTACATGACTACGGCTGACAATGTTAGATATAAAATACTGTTCAGAACCAGCTATTGTACCTCAAAAAAATTGACATAGCCAACTGCTTAACTGGGTAACACGTGTTATGGATTGCTGCTGTGTTGTTTATTAAAATGAATACAGTACCAAATGCATGTTTATTGTTTTCCACCAACGAATGTACTGTACTCACCATGGTACAGAGAAATACAATGATTTACCTACAATCATTGTGTTTTAAATCATTTATGAATTGCAGACAAGACCTTAAACAATCGTGTATAGTTCATGTACGAGTAATTAAGTGAATGCTTGCGGAGTTTGAGCCGTTGCATTGGCTGACGCTAATAAGTAAAGAATTATGAACTGGGTAGACAAACAGTGAAACATTCAACTTTTTTTAAGTTGGTGGTTGCTTCTAGAAGTATTTATAATCAATGTAAATTTGCATAAATTATTCAACTTTGCGATAACATATTTATAGCCATGATGTTTAATGATGATGATAAAGATGCTGATAATAATAATGATGATTGTATAAATAACTTTAACAAAAAACAAATAATAGAAACCCTGTGACATCTTTTTGATTGGATTTCTTCTGACAGTAAATAAAAATACGGAATTTTAAAAACACATTTCTATCAAAAATATGTAACTTACAATAACACATTGTGTTAAAACTTTGGATTTTCAGCAGAAATTGATAAATTTGAGTACAAATGAATGTTTTATTTTTATAAAGGACATTTTTTTTCTTAATTTTTATCAATTTATTCAATTTATTTTGGAACAAAGAACTCAATTCAACTTTATAACAACGGGGGATTATACGTGAGCTATCCACGCGGTGGGGTATTTTCTCTAGACGTTCTTCGTATATTTTATTGGATGAATTTTTTCAATACTTTTTTGTTAATTCTAAGAGACAATAAACCTTACATAGATTATTGTTGATGTTAATATATTTCCAACGTTAACGTACTGAATTGTACACCAGTTTTATACGATCATTTCCTATATGGATCTACAATAGCACAAGTGAGGTAATTTCTTTGTTATTTGAATGTGTATTACCTTATTTGTGCTATTGCTGATCCATATAATATACGACTCGCTATATTGTTAAAGATGTAATTTGACTGATTTTTTGTAAATGTTTACGGAAAAACTAATCAACAATTCGGTCAAAACATTTGTGTACAACTTCAATGGGGAATGTAAATAAAAGAATGAGTGTAATAAATATAGATGGAAGACCAAGATGTGTATATATATATATATATAAATATATATATATATATATATATATAATAAAAAGTTTATGGCAAAGGCTATGAAAAACATTTTTTCTTATTCATTTATT
>JARUHE010318377.1:0-11577 GCA_031471125.1 Archaeomysis grebnitzkii | reverse complement strand
ACTCTTGCATATTATCTTTCTACCCAACTCAGATGTGTCCGGATTTTTGAGATATAATTCAGGGTATATTTCAATGTTTAAACTAAGGTTTTGCATATGTCAATAGTAACTTTGCCTTCCCCAGAACCTCCGAGGAAGGTGGAAATTGTGATTCAGAAGAGGCCCGTCCAACTTGGAGAGAGGACTGATGTTCTATGCCAGGCATTCGGAGGTGAGTCTCACATTGTTTTGTTGCAAACTTTGTTTCACTTTGGTTTGGCTTTGTTTGGTTTGGTTTTAGTTTGACTTTGTTTTGTTTTTGTTTTGTTAGTTCGGCTTTGTTTTGTTTTGTTTTGGTTCGGTTTTGTTTTGCTTGTTTTAGTTTGACTTTGTTTTGTTTTGATTTAGTACACTTTGTTTTGTTTTGATTTAATACGCTTTGTTTTGTTTTGTTTAGTTCGGTTTTTGGTTAACTTAGGTATCTGTTGTTTTGGTTTGTTCGTTTTTCTCGTTAGTTCGATTCGTTTTATTTTGGTTAGTTCACTTTTATTTCATTTTGGTAAGTTCGGATTTGTTTTGTTTTAGTTTATTTGATTCTGATTTGTCTGGCTCAGTTCGGTTATGTATTGTTTTGGTTTAGTTCAATTTGTTGTTGCTGTTTAGTTCGTTTTCTGGTTATTTTAATTTGTTCATATTGGATTTGTTTCAATTGGTTAGTTTTGTTTTGTTTTAGATCAATTTAGTTCTGTTTTGGTTAATTTCATCTTGCTCCATTTCGTTAATTCGTTGTTTTTTTTTCTGTTAATTCCATTCTGTTTTGTTTTAGTTTAGTTCGTTTTATTTTTTGGATTAGTTTTGTTTTGTTTTGGATTCGTTCGGTTTGGGTTTGCGTTATATTATTTTAGTTCATTTTTTATCATTCCAGCTTTGTTTTGTTTTGGTTAGTCCAGTTTTGTTTCGGTTTAGTCAACTGTGTGAGACCTGTCCAAACTTTGTTGTTATAAAATTAGTTTCAAATTGTTTATATTAGATTTTTTTCAAAATGCGTCTATTGTTTATTATTGTTTTTTGAGCCATCGCCATTCTTACACATTTAATCCATTTGTAGTTTTTTGTTTAAATCTTAAGAAATATTGCGTGCTATTTGTTTTTATATTGTTGCATATATTTGTATTATTTTCTAAGAAATGTTTTAAATCGTTCCATTGTGTTTCAGAGTATGATTGATTAGTTTGAAATTGATCAAGGCTGTATACATTGCATTACATTAATATTGCATTAATTGCATTAATATTTTCCTACAAAGATAAAAAATTCCTTAAGTATGTTTTTGAAAATATTAATATTTTCCATAAAAAATTTAAACGTGCCCATAGCGAAAAAGCTAATGCCGATTTTAAACTAGCTAAATATTGGCAATTAACAAAATTACCCAAACTACTGGAAGATAATTTTTCTGACAATATTTACAACGCAAACAAAACCGGGTTATATTACTGAGTCATGCCTGATGGAACCTTAGTTTAAAAAGATAGTATAGTATTGGTTTAAAGAAAGCTATGGACCGCATAACAGTGTAATGTTGTGCAAATTTGTCTGGGCCGATAAAAAAACTGTTGGTAATTGGAAAATCACCTAAGCCGCGACTTTTCAAGGAATGTCAATGAACTATTTACCTGAAAAATATTGTTCTAATAAGAATGCATGGATGACAGTGGTGTTTTTTTCCGAATGATTGTTAACTTGGAATTAATCTTCGATATTTGAAATAGAAGTTATATTAAATTCCAAATGTTTCTTACATATTTTTAATAATTTATCGTGTTGCGATGGAAATGAACCAAATCTTGTGAAACAAGTAGTTACAAATATCGAACAGAACAGAAATGACAATGCTAGCGAGAACGATGACGAAGAGGCTATGTAGGATAAACAAATCTAGACGATTAGCCATGACGAGACTAAGCAATTTATTAAATAGTTGAAACAATATTTTATGCAAGAAGGAAATGTGAACAGTCCACGTTTTAAATTTGATCTAACATATGATTGTGTGATGTCAAAACTAGCTAATATGTAATGTAATTTGGTGTACTGTTGAGCATTTAGTAAGTTTGCATTGTGTTATGTTAAATTGTTTATGATCCTAAATATTGAATGTGGTATATAGTAAAACTCCTGAGACGTAGAATAACAAAACGCAGAAAGTTCCTAAAATGTAGAATTATGAAACAGATAAATCATAAAACAGTCACCTATTTTATATCTATAAAAATAAAACGTTACACAAAGGCAGGAGTAACAGTGTTAAACCGGTATGCCTGAAACGGAGATTATTCCTATAACGTAGAAACATTTATGTCTACGTTTCATGAGTTTTACTGTAATTATGAAATATGTACAGTTGTCAGAGTGTTAATAAATAATAAAGCAGTTACAGTTATATACTTTTCTACAAAATAATTACTAGCACAAACTTATATATAATTGTTAACTTCGTTGTATACGGTCAGCCAGTTAAAGTGGTCAAGCTAGTAGGTTGCGATGTGTACGG
Organism: Archaeomysis grebnitzkii; assembly: GCA_031471125.1. Lineage (NCBI taxonomy): Eukaryota > Metazoa > Arthropoda > Malacostraca > Mysida > Mysidae > Archaeomysis > Archaeomysis grebnitzkii. Next base: position 9,044 of record JARUHE010318377.1, on the reverse strand, counting down.
ATTAAGCGGAATCGACTGTATTATGTTGTTGCCCGATCATTTACGTTATACAATTATTTTTAACTCCGTCCGTTAGCTATACAATTTTCTAAAAAACTTTCAGTTAGATTTGTTTAGATCAGGTTTAATCTGAAACATAGAGAATAATGTTCATGTTTGCAAGTCAAGATTTGTGCACCTACCAATGAATATGGAAGCCAATTAAATTGTTTAAAACATTAACGCAACACTGCATCAGTAAAGTACATAATGCACACTTGATATTCATAATAGACTGGAGTAAATATTTTGAGTAAAAACACTTCAAGACACTTAGAAGCCAAGTAACTTCATGTAAGGTATACCACGATGAAAAACTCAATAATTTATCACACCATAATTTTTACATGTTGTGTTTAATGTATTATCTGACTGTATTTAATTAGAATTGTTAGTAAACTATTTTTCAATATTAAATTTACTTGGCGATAAATTAATGGTTTTGTTTTGAGTTGAGTATGCACCCGATGGAAGCAAAGATGAATAATATTATTGTTTAAGAGTTAATAACGTATTGAAATGATCAAATTTGGACTAATTTAGAGATTTCCGCATGTGATTAATTGAAGAATTGTAATAATATTATCATTGATTCTAACTTAATAAACAGTTATTAGAAGTATATTTTACAGTATTATAATATCCAAAAGAATTGGTTATGCAGTACAATAAAACTCCTGAAACGTGGACCGAAATGTTTATACGTTATAGGAAGAATCTCCCTTTCAGGCATACCGATTTAACATCACTACCCCTGCTTTTGTGTCACGTTTTCTTTGTATACTGTACATATAAATTATGTTTTATGGTTTATTCGTTTCATGATTCTACGTTTTAGGAACTTTCTACGTTTTATTATTCTACGTTTCCGGAGTTTTACTGTACAACCCCAAACTACATTATTATCAAATATTGTTGGGTAGACTAATAAATTATAGAAGGTAAAAAAGTCTCTTCTGGGCAAAGTTTACCAACACATATATGCACATTTAGTCTGGACATTTTGTCAGAGCTTTTATTATCTGCAAAGCAAAATATATATTTTATCAATGACTATATACACATGTGTTGGTGATTACTAATCCAAACAGTCACATTAAAGTAAAAAAAACCTGTTGAGTCATTTCAAAGCAAAATTGTATACATGTCTTGCAACATAATGCACTCCATCATCAGCAATAAACATATTTGTTAAATATTTTATGAATACGTTAAAGGTACACGGCTCAAACCTGAACCTTGTAGCATATACACATGCTGCTAAAAGAAGTTGGATATAATTAAACATATATTTTCACGAGGATAAGTTTATTTTCAAACAACTATCTCTATATTTTTCGGTGTCAACTGACACCCTTGTCAGTAGAAACTTGTTTTGATCGATTTTTTTAGAAAAATTTACCTTATTAGAAAAAAACATTATCATACATACTATAGCTTCACACTCCTCAAAATGATGTTATGGAAGCATCCATTCAATGAAAAAGGTTCCGGAGAGATGTTCATGTTTGGGATTTTTTCGATTAACGTTGACTCCACTATTCTGCGTTTAATGAAATCATTTGACTTATATATTAGTTTTGCTGACTCCCAATCATTTATGTGTCCAGTGTTTGCGGAATGCAATAAAAAATTATTTGCATTGCTATTTGTGTAATCGTTCTTGTGTTCTTTTACCCGAGTTCTAAGTTTCTTCCAGTTTCACCAAAATATTTTTTGAGGAGTGTGAAGCTATACTATATATGATAATGCTCTTTTCTAACAAGGTAATCTTTTCTAAGAAAGAAGATCAAAACAAGTTTCTACTGACAAGGGTGTCAGTTGACACTGAAATATATAGAGATAGTTGTTTGAAAATAAACGTATCCTCGAGAAACTGTGTGTTTATTTTTTACAAAAACTGAAAGTTTTTTTCAAAAAAATGTTAGACATAATTTTAATAATAGTTAGTTTAAACAAATGTTATCTAGCTTTTCAAGTCAACATATTTTGTATTTATTTTAGTAATGTTGACATAACTTTATGAAACATAACTTATTCAAATGGGATTCCCATGTTTCTTCAAACAAACTGTTAGCAAAGATGTTCCGGGTGAAACATATCCCCGAGAAATATAAACTCATAGTCAAACGACAAACTTTATACAGAGGGACAAGTTCACAAAGTATATTTGACAAGCATCTTAAAAATCAAAATACAAACATCTACATAAAAGATTTGCTCTACAAAGAAACTCCGACGATAATAAATAATTATCCTTCTACCCAAAAAGGAAATGCAAATTTACTCGGCACAAAAGTACGTTTTCATATGAGCAAAATTCCTTTTATTTCAAACTGTCTCGTCTGTTTCACTTAAACACCTTCTTTGCTGCACTCCTGAATATTTGTGTTTGGTAAATGCACTGAACTGTAAATAATATTATTATTCTTATTGGTATTCTTATTCTTATTCTTATAATCGTCATTATTAATAACAATATTGATAATATTTTTATTGTTGGTACTTATTATTGTTATTCGTTTTGTTTTTATTATTGTTATTGTTAATGCTATTAGTATTATTACTTTCAAATGATCATCTTCATAACTTATTTCTGAGGCGTTACTGCATCAACCATTTTGTTTCATACTTTTCATGCTACACTTTTCATGCAGAATCGATCATTCTGAAGGACACCTATGCTTGTTAATGACGTCACTGGTAAACTCACTAGTATTTTCAAGTTTTTGCACAGGCCTATTTTGTGAAAAAAAACACACAGCAAGTGACTTCAAATATATGTCTACAATACAGTATATGTTGTTATGCGTTTCAGATAACAGCTTTCTTAAAAAATTTTATACGAATGTCGTTTCAGAATTATATACAAACACGCTATATCTGAAACATTATATAAATATAATTTATTCAGTGCTCAAGTGATGAAATGTTATATACTTGAATGATGGACATTATTGTGTTGGTTTTATGCATTTATATCAAGCCGTACTATAGTTGCGAGGCATACTAAACTGACGAATATAAAATATAAAATTATGAAATGTCCAATAAAAGTTTTTAATTGTAATTATAAAGAAAATTACTTGAAGTATATTTGATTTCATTAATTCTTTTTTAGGAAATATAAACAATATGTATAAATTAAAACGTTAGGATAGTAAATGTCGAGTTATGTCTTAATCTAATACATTTTCGAATTAAAACTACTAACATTCCAGTAGGGGTGTCATATAAAATCATCAACTTCTACCCCTTCGCTCTTTGAAGTTTTCCGGTGTCGTGCATCTTTATATTATTTGTTATTCTCCTCTTCCTACCAATTGATAAACATTTTATAAAATCATTATCAAAATAACTGTAATTGCAAATGAAAAAAGTACTTGCACCGAAACCACCGATTCGCCCAAGGAAAATTATTGTAGCATAAGATTGTACTTAAAAAATAGATTCCAAAAACCTGATATTGCGTTTAACTTTTTTATTTTAACCTTTCATTATAAATTATATATGTTACTTGCACTCATAGCTTGAGCATTATGACATTATAACATTATGACATTATGACATGACATTATGCCATCATGACGTTATGACATTATAACATTACGACATTATGATATTATAACATTATGACATGACATTATACCATCATGACGTTATGACATTATAACATTATGACATTATAACATTATGACATTATAACATTATGACATTATGACATGACATTATGCCATCATGACGTTATGAAATTATAACATTATGACATTATGACGTGACATTATGTCATCATAACGTTATGACATTATAACATTATGACAATATGACATTATGACATTATGACATTATGACATGACATTATGCCATCATGAGGTTATGACATTATAACATTATGACATTATAACATTATGACATTATGACATTATGCAATCATGACGTTATGACATTATAACATTATGACATTATGACATTATGACATGACATTATGCCATCATGACGTTATGACATTATAACATTATGACATTATAGCATTATGACATTATAACATTATGACATGATAACATTATGACATTATGACATGACATTATGCCATCATGTCTTTATGACATTATAACAGTATGGCATTATGACATTATGACATTATGACATTATGAAATTCTAACATTATGACATTATGACATTATAACATTATGACATTATGAAATTATGCCATCATGACGTCATTACATTATAACATTATGACATTTAAACATTATGACATTATAACATTATGACATTATGACATTATGACATTATGACATTACAACATTATAACAGTATGACGTTATGACATTACAATATTATGACATTATGACATTCTAGCATGATGACATTATGACATTCTAGCATTATAACCTTATGACATTATATCATTATGAAATTATGACATTATATCATTATGATATTATAACGTAATGATATTATAACATTATAACATTATGACATTATGACATTATGCCGTTATGCCATTTTAACATTATGACATTATAACATTATGACAGTATGACATTATGACATTATGACATTATGACATTATGACAGTATGACATTATGACATTATAACATTATGCCGTCATGACGTTATGACATTATAACACTATGACATTATGACATGACATTATACCATCATGACGTTATGACATTATAGCATTATGATATTATAACATTATGACATTATGACATTATAACATTATGACATTATTTCATTATGACATTATACCATTATGAAATTATGACATTATGCCACCATGACGTTATGACAATATAACATTATGACAATATAACATTATGACAATATAACATTATGACATTATAACTTTATTACAGTATTATACCATTATGAAATTATGACATTATGCCACCATGACGTTATGACAATATAACATTATGACATTATAACATTATGACATTATAACATTATGAAATTATGACATTATATAATTATGATATTACAACATTATGATATTATAACATTATACCATTATAACATTATGGCATTATGACATTATGACTATATGACATTATGACATTATGAAATTATGACATTATGACATTATAACATTATAACATTATGACATTATAACATTATATGACATTATGACGTTCCAACATTATAACATTATGCCATTATGACATTATATCATTATGATATTATAACATTATAACATTATGACATTATAACATTACGACATTTTGACACCATAACATTATGACACTATGTCATTATAACATTATAACATTATGACATCATAACATTATGATATTATGACATTATACAATTATAATGTTATGACACATTATGACATTATGCCATTAGGCCATTATGCCATTATGCCATTATGACATTATGACATTATACTATTATTACATTATGTTGTTATAACATTATGACGTTATGCCATTATGATATTATATATGACATTATGACTTTATAACATTATGACATTATGACATTATGAAATTATAACATTATGACATTATGACATTGAAACATTATAACATTATAACATTATGACATTATAACATTATGACATTATGACATGACATTATTACTTTATAACATTATGACATTATGGCATGACATTATGCCATCATGACGTTATGACATTATAACATTATGACATTATGACATGAAATTATACCATCATGACGTTATGACATTATAGCATTATGATATTATAACATTATGACATTATGACATTATAACATTATGACATTATTTCATTATGACATTATACCATTATGAAATTATGACATTATGCCACCATGACGTTATGACAATATAACATTATGACAATATAACATTATGACAATATAACATTATGACATTATAACTTTATTACAGTATGGCATTATGACATTATAACTTTATGACATTATGATATTATGCCATCATGACGTTATGACATTATACCATTATGACATTCTAACATTATGACATTATAACATTATAAAATTATGACATTATGTCATTATGATATTATAACATTATGATATTATAACATTATAACATTATACCATTATAACATTATGACATTATGCTACTATAACATTATGTCATTTTGCCATTATAACATTATGACAATATGACATTATGACATTATGACATTATGGCATTATGACATTATGGCATTATGACATTATGACATCATTTGTGATAAATTATAAATTAACTTTTGTATATACAATTTATACCTAAACTTCTACTATTTTTATCTTCTATTCAATAATTATAATATAAATCTTTTTTAACCATGACTCGTGTATCATTGTTTTGGTAAAAATTTGTTTATATCACAACATACAATTCAAATCACAAATATAGTATACGTATTTAAGTATGTTTAGTACGATTTAGTTGGTAAGAAATTGTATGTAATGAAAGAACACAAGTTATATCATAAATGATAACGTGTCTTAACTAAGTCATAAACAAGTATAAAATGAAATAAAAATTCATAGACGTGATCTAAATAACAAATACCAAAAAAATAAGTAGGTGGCATTGAAGTAAATACTTTCCTTTTCTCCGATTCACAATTAAAGTAAAGCCACCGATATAAAGTACTGTTGTATTGATAGAGTATAACGATGTTGAAGTATGTTTCAAATTTTCTAAAACAAAATAATTTGTTCAGCAATAATCAAATATTAATAAAACCAATGATCAAACTTTCAGAATCTATAAAGGAATTATACAGTATTTTATAATTTGTAATTTTATAAGAATTAATTTTTTTTATTTTTATGAATTAATTAAATACATTTTCACTCTTGTCGTGTACTAGCATGTTGATAGTTGTTCTCATAGTTGCACAACGCAATAAGGAATACTTAAATACAAGAACTGGAGATAAAAAAGCCCAAAACAGAGACAATCAATGTTGTCGAAAGAGAAAGAAGTTGGAACACTGAGATCAGATGGAAATCTAAATAACTTAATAAAGTGAATAGCAGCAACATATTTATATATGAAAAACAATACATGAAAAATATTGGGAATATCGTTTCAAAATATGTGTCTGATAGAAAACCATCACTAAAGTAGCTTGTATCATCAATGTATTGAAACAAAAATAAAAAAAACATTACACGTAATAAACTTACTATTGCATGTTTACCTTGTCACAAGTTATGTTTGTTTTTATCTTCAATCATAAAATAAACCAATCTAAGCAATTCACAGCTAAATATATCTTAGCACGGATGTCTCAACTTGAATTAAGATGTTATAAATTTTAAATAAACATTAAATGTTGACAACCTTTTTATTTCCCCTATTAAAAGATTATAAAGCTTAAGAAAGCTTTACATTTTGACAAAATATTTCTTCCTTCAATTATTATATTTAATTTAAGGCATCAGTATTCCAATTTACATCATAATTTACGCGGTTTTTGTTACAGGATATCCACCACCAAGAGTAATTTGGCTCCAAAATGACATCATAGTTGACAGTGACTACACAATAAATGGATCCCAAAAGTCTAACTTCCTTGACAAGAAACCCGAGAACTCGGACAGAGATGTGAATAGTCTTGGCATCTTGGATCCCTCGTTCCACTTCCGTGACGAGGCGATGGCAAACTACGGCGAGAAAGTGAGAAGGCAGCGCGACATTGCCACCCTCAACGTGCTCGAGGTGCCTGCAAGCCGAGCAGATTTATCGACTGTGTTCACCTGTCAGGCATCGAATAACGACCTTGTCAGACCGCCCGATGTCACCTACAAGAGAAATATCACAGGTAGGTTTTTATAGATGCATACGTGGTGCCATACATGATCAGGTTTAAATAAAAAAGCGTGTTACGTAATTAATATTATACTACAAAAGCTTGAATAATGTTGAGATATGTTGTAATTTCTTACAACTCGATTGTGCCCTCATCATCATAACCAATCATAACCTTTCCCCTCTAGCCCAGCCAATCAGCGTGCATATAACAACGGAGGACGCGCCCCTTTCTGAGGGCAGGGAAGCTCGTCTCACATGCACCGTCATCGGAAGTTTTCCTCCGCCCGTCGTGTCCTGGTACCAACAGGGACTGCGTCTTAAGCCATTCATCTCCAAGGTGGGTCACACCATTTGCTGGGATTTGTTTACTTCATTATCTAACTTTTATTTCTTTATTTATATATTTATGTAATTACTTATACCAGGATATATATAACCAAGTGTGTAACATGCTTATGAAGTTAATTTAAAAAAAAAATTAACACTTTTTTATCTCAAAATAGAATGAATGTTCATATAAATAAAATAAAAATAAAAATGAATCATTACAAGTGATAAACTTGCTATTGCATGTTTACATTGTCACAAGCTATATTTGTTAGTATATTCACTCATAAAATAAACCACCCTACGCAATTCACAACTGATCTAAACTATTAGAATTATCTGACGAAAATATTTTAGTTCATATAAGCCATTACTCTGGGTATGGTGGTTTGAAAAAAATACGTCATAACACCTTATTAATTTTATAGATGAAAGATATGGTGACTTTTAAAAGCTTAGATATCTCTAAGTAGTTATGCTCAACATCCATAGCCGCAATAACCTCGTGCATCTTATTTCCTGAACAATCTGAGAATCCGTCTCCAGTACTTTCGTCAAAAAACACATCCATTCATACATTAATATGTTGTATGTGCTGCTAAGGTCCATACAAGTGTAATGCTGCAACATTTCACTATTTTCAAAATGAATAAACATATTCATCCACTACAGACATATTTGATAAAAATTATATAATTCCATACCGAACTTACACTTCTCAACACGAAAGGATGTCAATTTCAGATGAAAAGTGCAGTATAATAAAAAATAGTTCAAACAAGTGTAGCAGATCTTATTCCAGATTTTTTGTAATAAGGCTCGGTTTGCAAAACTTAAATCATGTGTTAGATAGTACTATTTTAATAAATGGAGTCTAGTGCCAAGCAAAGTATATGTACAGTAT
>JARUHE010318376.1:0-20036 GCA_031471125.1 Archaeomysis grebnitzkii | reverse complement strand
AACCAGACCCAACGTTGCTTAACTTCGCTGATCATACGGGAAGCGGTGTTTCAACGTGGCCATGGCCGTTGACTATGACACTGTGTACACGGGACATTCACGGCACTAGAAAAAATTGATTCTCTTGTAGTAATAGTTTCTAGAATACTGACAACATTGAAAGTTTCGATTTTGTCAGAAGGTCTACAGGATGTAGACAAAGATCAAGTCTCTCATCAAATACAATAAAATGTATAATGGAAAACATTTTAACGACTTCAATCATAAAACTTAAAATTAAAGAACGAACATAATTGGACGAATAAATTACATTTTGAGAGATTTGAGCCATAGACTTGTTCAGCTTGTCATCTGTGTATCTTTTCTTCTCCTCAAGCTCTGACAAAGTTCTTGTGACATCTCTCAAGCGCGATTCTGACTTCTGCTGAGTTTCCTGAAGTTCGGAAAGTTGGCGCTCCATTTGAGCCACCTTAGCTACTGCATCATCCTAAAACATATTTCACAAAATACAAATCTACCATTGTATAAAAATCTGACAAAGTTTATTACACTAACGGCCACAAAATAAACATTAAAACATATGACGAGAATTACCCGATCAACTTCGACTTGGTTCATTTGATTCATGAGTGATCGCAACTCGTTTCGAACAGTCTCGGGGTCGATGTCTGCCACATTTATCTTCTCGACCGATCCTAGAGCATCCAGCGAAGATTGAATATCCCCAAGACTGCCAGAAAGTTCTCGTCCTGAAAAAAGGAAAAATATTTGGTTACATTGTCAACCAACATAGTCATGTCCTTGCCTTGCTACAATATCGCCTTTTTTCATCATCAAGCTCAAGCAGCATTTGTTCTGGAAAGTACTAGTGGGCGGTGTTTCCTTGGAAAAAGGTGGATTTGCACTATATCCATAACATCAAACTGTTTATAAATGAAAATGATTTCAGTTCTGTATATAATTTTCTACACAAGTCAATGGACATATAATGGAAACTGTTCAGAAGTTCTATACTTTAAATGAATAAAAATAAAATTACCCAATTTGGATTTTTTAGACTTCATAGGCGACGTAGGTGGTCCGTCGTGGTACATTCGGGTGACGGTGCGCAGAGACGTGTAGACGCTGTGCAGCTTCCTTTCCAGCTGTTCACGGTTATTGTCCAGGTTGTTCAGCTGTTGCTCCAGGGCGTCAACATGGCCCTCTTCACGAGATAACTTCACCTGATATTTAATTCAATGTAATTTCATCTTCAACCCATGAAATAAATTAAACAATTCATTGAAAATTTATGCTGCTTTGACAGAGATAAATATTTGAGGAAATAACATTGAAACAATTGCATGTAAATTATTAACTGAAGGAAACAAATATTATCTATAAATAACCAGCAATCTTGAGAGAGGTAAACAAATATAAAAACATTAAACAACAAGTACAAATTTTTGAAAAAATGCTCGTGATACTGTTGGTTTGAGGGTCATAACAAAATTCTGTTGTTCAATAAAAAGTTCTACAACTTCCAAACAAAACCTTCAAGGGCCAAAATCAACTTTTGTTAACTACATTTCTCTGTAATTCTTAAAATAAACTCTGGATGCCGATATAAAATTTTCACTTATGGCAAAGTCAATAATAAAACCAAACTTACATTTAATTCAACTTAAAAAGGAGGAAATCAATCAGAAAAAAAATACCTTCAAATCACTGATTTGCTGATTGGCATTATTCAGATAGGTTTCTAAGTTCTTCTTTTCATCATTTAACTTTCTCTCATTTGCTCTCGACTCCTCCAAGCTGAAAAATGTACAACCATCATTGTTATAAACATTAAAAATTTAACTAAACATTATTGTCATAATTATTTCTAGGCTGTGACAAAACAGCCTCTATAAGTCACTGTTGATTGTTGGGCGGATGCAGAGGCAGATTTTTTTCACAATCAGTGACAGATTTGAGCATGTTGAAATCAGAAATCTTTACGATGAGTATTTTGACCATCAGGGAGGCGGAAGAAATCCTGATCCCAGGCGCTCAAAGGACTCGATGGGAACTTATTTTTGATACTCATGAGGAGAAAGGTTATTTTGATTATGTCAAACTTTTCAAGACATTGCACGTAGATTACTTACATCGTGTAGCTATTATTGATGTTTCTTTAACAGATGACTTAGCCTGTGAGACTATCATTTAAGCATTAAGAATTAAACTAAACATTATTGTTATAAACATTAAGAATTAAACTAAACATTATTGTTATAAACATTAAGAATTGAGCTAAACATTATTGTGCTGTAACTAGAAAATATTTGAAAAAGGTAACTTTCTTCTCACCTAGAAGTTAACTCCTGTTCTTTGGCAGTGTGATGATCCTCTAGCTCAGTGAGACGACGTTCCAGTAAAGCCAACTCTGTTTGTAAATTATCTCTTTCCCTTTGATACTCTGACAGCTGAAAATGTGACCACGTTTGTTTTATAATGTTTGCAAGATTTCTCAAATATTAGATTATCATCAAATTTGGAGATTGTCTGGATTGGATTTTTATTAATGAAGGCACAAATCGTAATCCAATGCAGCAATTGGAATAACAATAAAATAAAATAACCGTAATAATTATAAAATAAAACAAAGAAAAAGTAATACAAAATAAGAATTCTAAATAAATGAAAATGGACGACACGAACCTTAGCCTTTAATTTGGAGGCCTCCTTCTTGCTCTCGTTGTGTCGCTCTTCTTCGGAGGACACACGGAGACGGAGAGACTCGATCTCTTGGGCTTTGTTCATTCCTTCAGTGTCGAGAACCTGTGGATGGAGGGCAACGTTATGGAGGGTAATGTTATGAAGGGTAATGTTATGATGGGAAATATAATGAAGCTCAATATAATGAAGAGCAATACAATGAAGAGCAATATTATGATGGGTAACTTTATTAAAAGCAATATTACGAAGGGCAGCTTTATGAAAGGTATTATTATGGAGGACAACTTTATGAGGGGAAATATTACGAAGGGCATTATTATGATGGCAACTTTATGAAGGGCAATATTATGAATGAAAACTTCACGAAGGCAAACATTATATATTAATTATATTTGTAATAAAAGATAGGGATAGCTAAGGGCCATTTGATTTTGCTTAGTGTGTTGGACCAAGTATTACAGAGTACATAAACAACACAATAACAGAGTAATGAAAACAAAATTTTAATAAAACAAGAACAAAATATCTAGTACACACCTAAATTTAAACTTCATTTAATTCGCTCTACAAAAATAAGACCATAAAATGTAGGAATATTTCACCTGAACTTTTCTTCGTAAATCCATGAGGTCTCTTTGGGCATCTTGCTTGATTGCATTCAGTTCTCTTAATTGTGCGGTCATGCGTGAAATCAGATCCGTATGTTTTGCTTCCGAAACTTCCAAAGCTAAAAAAACATTCATAAGACAAGGTTTATCAACATCATGAAAAAGTAGCAACAAAACATATAAGCAAAAAAGACGTGCAGTTATTTATGGGGAAAAGTTTTAAATATTTATTTTTGTAAAACTAATAATAATTGAAGCATAAAATAAATTATCAAATTAAAGTTTTGCGTTTTTTTTTTGTATTTAGTTTCCACTTTCAACTTTACATTTTTATGACATTTCTTAATTTGTATAATGTTTCTTCAAGACAAACAAACTTTTCAATTATAATTGTATTTTGAACATGCTTCAACATGTTCATAGATACAAAAACAGCGAAAATTATGATACTAATAAACTTTTCTAGATTTTTAAGTTGATAAGAAACATATTCGTACAATTTTTCAGAAGAATAGTTTGGATTGGGTACATGGATCGACAATAGCACAAGTGAGGTAAGCTCTATGTTATTTTAATGTGGGTTACCTCATTTGTGTTACTGTCGATCCATATAATGACACAAGTGAGGTGAACTCTATGTTACTTTAATGTGGGTTGCCTCACTTGTGTTGCTGTCGATCCATACATTTAAATGTTCTACCTAAATACCACAAAGCAGTTGGAAAAGGTTAAGACAGAAATGAGAGGCAATTTTTATTTTAGCTAATCACAACATTTTAAGGCATTTTACAAATAACTAAAATATTTTAGGTAAACAAAATAGCTTAGAAGCATTAAATTTTTTAGCAATAAAACAGTGTTGATAATAGACAAATAATACAATAGAAACAAAAACTCTTTTTGAATTAAAGTAAAAAAAATTAAAAGCACAAAACAAAATCTACAGACAAATAGACAACAATAAACACACCTGATTAATTGATTTATAAGACATGAAATGCTTACAAGCTAGCAGCAGTTAACTTATTTTAATTAAGATATGTTGAATTTAACTAATTTTAAGCAACAAGATGGAATAAATTTAATGAAACATATAATAAAAAATTGTCAAATGCTAAAATTTTATTAGTAAAAACTTATTGTATGATAAATATAGATACAAATTCATAGATATATACATATACACAAAACTCAAACTTAAACATAATTTCTTTGAATTAATAAATGTTTAACTTCCTGAATATGTAACATTTACGAAAACCTAATTCAATTTTGTTAAAAAAAACATAAAAACAATTAATCAGGTATAGAAAGCTAATACAACAACTAAGAACAAGATTTACAAACAATGAACGAAGAACTACATGAACAAAAAACGAGAATTTGAAAGTAAATTACAGATAGAAATTTGAGCTAGGAAACCGATAATGTGCTGCTGCTAGCTTGTTATATGTGGCATTGGATGAGCTAGAGATTCTAGGAGTGCGAGGTGCTGATTGGAATGGATGGAACCCTGGCGATGTGATATCGGTTTGCCAAATTTTCTTGTTTGTTATTCCTAAAAGAGCTGTTGAGAATGGTAAGCAAAATATGGGTTTCATCAAACATGAATTGTCTTCCTTTAAAACTTATGAAAGCAATGTAAAAAAAATTATTAAAATTCAAAAGAAAAGAATAATTAGAAAGTATACAACTAGAACACATGAAAAGTAACATGAAAGCTCATCTGAAAAGCCGCTACTAATATATGAAGTGTTATATAAAAAAAATTCACTTTAGAATTTCAAACAAACTCACAATGAGCTTAACTCAAAAACTTTAACCAAGAATACCCACACAGATGGTAATTATTATTTAAACTTTGCTGTACAACTTCATATAATCAACAAAAACTTTAACCAAGAAATTTGGCTCAGCCCATAGAAAAATTATTATTTCCTTAAACATCAACAATAGTTTTAAAGTTTGAAAAAAATACAATGTATAGAATACATATCAAACAAAATAATTTTGAATAAATTTTCTTGTAAAATACAAATGAAGATTTACCGATGCACAATTGTACATGCTATAAGCACTTCCAGTGGCCTTATGATTATGAAAAGCCACAGTGAGCTAGATGTGCCATTTATTAGACAAAACTAAATAACTTTTTATTAATAAATAAATTTTGATTCTATAAAATGTGTTGTAAAAAAATTATTATTCCGTATCAGTTAGACAGTATCTCTGTAAATAATTACAGAAAACATTTTTCTTTTAGTGTATAGATTGTTATATATAGTTGTCTTTTTGTACAATATTGTTTTTTTAACCATTTGAATCATTACAATGACATTAGCATTCTTCTTCTGCATATTTAATCAATACAATCCAATATATGGTATAAGGATACATGTTTATATTTAAAATATCGAAAGTGAGTCACATGTGTCATTTTTAGGACAAAGTCTATTTTCTTCAAATGTTTACACAAAACATTTGCTTAACTAAATTCTGTATAAAGAGTAAGAGTATGTTAGGATAATATAAGCATTGAAATTGAGAAACACTTACTTTGTGGAATACAATGTTAAACTAAGTTTAGCAAAATTATATTAAAATTGAAAATCGCCCTAACTAATTCATTTAAATGTGTCAGATAATAGACTTTATAAACATTTAAAAGGCATCAAACATATTATAAACAGCAACAAAATATTATCACTATCAGAGCTTACATCTACCGTATATATAAGCTCTATAGCTTCAAGAAAGATTTCTTATTTTGTTTTACAGTTAGATCTTTGTATAGAGCTTATAAGATGGTCATAAAATCAAAGAACTCTAGACATTATCTTCATTTGTTACATTTCTGGAACACTTTCGAGTAAGTTCTTCTCTGTATTTTTGAATTCTTTGTGTCTAGCCTCTTTTCTTCTGATAGAACTCTAATTGGAATATGAAAACTTTTATGGAAGGTGTGATTTACATTTACTAGGTGAAAACCCAAGTAGCTGATATTTACTGGTAGCTTCAGCTAGTTTGTCAACAAAATAGTTTGAAAATGACAAACTCTTGTTTTATGTTTCTTTTTGATACATCAGAATAGCTGATAAGAAAAACTTAAAAATTCAGTCTGTGACAACGACCACTTTGGTTTGTATAGAACTAGTTCAGAAAAAGTGAAGAAATCATTACTTGGAACTAACTTTTTGGCTGTTCTGAAATAAACTAGTACATAACCAAGCCCTATGTGTTTATAACTAAGATACCTATAAATCATGGCTTTGAATTTAACAAGTCAAGATTAAAATGTTATTTTTCATCAAATTCAAGTTTTAGAGATGAAACATTCTTATTGCATATATCTTTTATTTATCTAGAATAATTATTGCTGTAAAAGTAAAATAAAAATGTTTAGTCTACTTTAGAAATAAATATAAGTTAAAAAATAGCATAATAACTAAGTTTTTCAAGAAATTCTAGTTTTACAGAAAATTTTATTTAAGATATATACCTTTTCCTTCATGTAAAATAATTATTCCTGTAAACCAAAAACCAAAAATGTTTATTTTGGGAAAAAACACAAGTCTCCAAATCCAAAGAACTCTAGCAACAATCAAGAGTTACTCATAGAGTTACATCTTACGTCTTTGCTAAAAATATGTTCTGTTTTTATGTAGTATGGAAAAATTACTAAAATTACTTGTCTAAATGTATTAAACTTGCTATAATAGCCAAGTCTGTAGATATATGTAGCTAAATCGTATTTAAAGATTTGTTGAACTATCATAGCTGATGAAATATGACAATTTTATTATATGCCAAGCTGTGCCAAAAGATTGGTATTCATACAGCTTGAATGATCAAAAGTATATTTACATATTTTCTCAGTTTCACCATTTTTATTAATAATGAAAACAAAAAATTCTAAAAAAATATTCAACACATGGACATTAATTTAAATGAGTAAATACATTTATAAAACATCTCTGAGTAGTGACGAACCACATGCCAGTGAGTGGCTGACTTTGTTACAACTTGTTAGAACAAGATTATACAAACATTACCGCTTCAGTATGTACACGTTTTAATTAGTAAACATAATTGTCTTTATATAGAGGCATTTTTCAATAATGTTATGAATAAGAAATATATTTCGGCAAATAAACATATTGATAATTGACTTGTTTATGTGCTGGTACACTGTGCAAACCAGTTGAAATATCTCATTCCTATTATTTTTCACAACTGGTAGTGAATTAGCGCATTTTTATTTCTCATGATCAATTCATAGCTACAAAAAAATAGTAATGTTATAATAAAAAAACTAGTTTTATAAAAAAAAACTGGTTTTGTAAAAAATAATAGTTTAAAAAAAAACTCTACTAGTTTTATAAAATATTATTAGCTTTATAAAAAAATACTCTATTAGAAACAAACATTACCAGTTATAATGAAAGTTAAATATAGACTGTAGAGCTTTTAAAAGACTAAAATAAATTATTATTTGTAAATCTTAAAGCTATAAAATTTAATAGTAAAAAATATACAAGCATTTATTATAAAAATAAACAAATTAATCATTCATTATAATATTTATGACTAACCACAATGCATAGCAACGCTAACATCGAAAGCCTTATATCTATTGAACATTTCAAGTTTAAAGACATTTTTAGGTGAGCGTTAGTTTTAAGGTTTAACCAATTTATCAGATCAATGAATAAGCATGTTATTTATAAAATTCAAGCTCCCAAATAGAAATTTAACAAGTAAGAGGAAACTCGTATGTGAATTAAGGCTGTGACCGAGTAAAAGTTATGAATATAACAAAATTACTATATATGTAAAATACAAAAAAAAATATTTTTCCATAATTCTACTAAGTGGTAGCCAACCAAGATTTAAAAACTTATTATTTCAAAAAATATTCATTTTACAAAAAAAAACTATTCCGGACAATATTATTCAGAAGTATATATAAAGCCATTCATGTTAAATAAAAATATCTATAAACGAAATATACATTTATTTTCATAATTCTTATTATGGTTAACCAAGATATAAAAAAAGAAAAAAAAATTTCGTCAAAAATTTAAAATAAAATTGTAAAAAAATCCGCATCTGCCCCAACAATCAACAGTAACTTATAGAGGCTGGACTTTGTCACAGCCTAAAAACATTAACATTGAAGACATTGTACAATGTGAAACAAACATTTCAGGAAAAAACAAAACTATTTCCTATCAAAAAAAATGTTAAACATGTAGTGAAACTGTTTTAATATGGATTGACAATAGCCCATGTGCGGTAAACAACATTATTTGATGTGGGTTACCTCACTTGTGCTATTATCGATCCATGTTTTCGTAAAAAATTTGATAATATACCTTGAGCATTTATGTTATAAATAAGAACTATCATAGTATTATGCAGATTTAAAAAACTTTACTCACTGCCAATCTTCGATTCTCGCTCATCAAGTTTTTTCTGCAGTTCTTTCTTTTCATAATCATAGCGAGTCAACATCTGCTGAAGTTCTATACTGCGACGCTCTTCTGCATTACGCAAGTCTTCCGACATTTTTGTTATATCTCGTTTTAAGCTACTTCTTGTTTCATCAGCTAAAATAAAAAAAAAAAATAAAAAAACCTAATTATGTTTTTGTCAAACAATTTATTTTTAGGCATCAACAAAAGAGAATAGCTACCGTCTTTCAGTTTTCCTTCGGCATCTTCAAGATCTTGGTGGAATCTCAGTGTGTCTTCCTTTGATAATCGGAGATCTGTTTTCAGTGCAGTCAGCTCAGAGTCATATTCTCGCCTGGAGTCGTCTGAACGAATTTGCATCTCGCGGCATTTCTTTTCAAAGTTTGTTTTTTCTTCTTTCATGCCTTTCTCATGTGCTACCCTAAAAAATAGTATTTTTTCACTTCTTATTCATGAGAAATAAAATGAATAACTAGACGTATGATGAGTCACACAAAAGTTTGTATAAAAAACTACTAGTAAGATATAAACTATTATTAAACAAACATGGTTATAGAATTTGAAGTAAGTTCACAATGAGTTCAATCAAAAACTTTAAACACAAGGTTTGAATAAATAAATAAATAAAAATTATTTTTATGATAAAAAATGACATTACAATAAATTATAAAAGAAACAGTGCAAATTGTTGAGAATGCCCATACAAACCATTGTTATTGAACAAATTTTGTTTTAGAGCTTCAAATAAAGGCATAAACCAATATTGAATGGTGTACTCGCCATACATTACCTACGGCACCTCCGTGACTACAAAGCCATTACAATAGTGCATTTCTGTTTTATTCAAAACAGACTCACTTATCAAGTCACAAGACGTACTTGAGGTTTGGTAAGATTTAATTAGTCATTATTTAATTAACAAATGAAACAATGGGTAAAATCAATCATTAAATTTATATTAGCCTTATACAATTCATAATGAAAATCTTACTGTGCATTATGAAGAGCTTCCTTCAACTCGGCAATTTTGCTATGAAGAGAACCTTCACTTGCTCTACCTGCCTCTGCTTTATTTGATTCATCGCGACGCAACTGATTCAATTGGGTTTCGTAATGAGAAATATCTTTTTGAAGTACAGTTACCTTTTCTTCTAAGTTTGAGATTTCTTTCTGAGCTACACAACAAAAAATTAAAAATTATAACCATTCTATGACTCTAATGGTGATTAAATATTTTTAAATGAACATTATACAGTTTATATTTCTAGTCTTAGCATTTTTGAACAATCATTTGATTAATTAAATGGTTCTCAAACTGTACTAAATTCATAAACATGAGATATTTGAGTAAAAATATGAGATTTAAAATTTATGGATTTATTAACATTAAAATCAATCTCTAATTTCGCCACCTGTACTGTAAATGGTATTCTTATATAAAGCCCCACTATGCATGCTTGACAAAAATTATTACAGAGAAGTAAAATATGAAATTATTTCAAAGTTACTCAACTTCTAAAAGCAACTTAATATGTCCAAAAGTGCTTAAAATAACTGTTTAACCTAAATCAATTTACATGAAAAATGACTGAAAATTGAATTAAAAGAATTAGTGGTTCTTCAGTTTATTCTTTAATAAAATAACTCTAAAAAATCAAGAACAAATGTTCTTGATTTTTTAGAGTTAAGGATGCAGACGATGCAGTAACACCTTTGTAAAGTTTCATCCCTCAAGCTTGCCAAAAACATTTTCTTACCGAGCATCATGGTCTTTTGCTTGTCCTCCTGGAACCTCAAGGTTACGTCATCCCTTTCTCTTGAAAGTTTTTCAATTGCACGTTTGAGACTAGAGATTTCAAGATCTTTCTTTGACTGTTCATCTTCTCTATCTTGAGACATTGTGTGAATGGTTGAATTAAGCCTGTCTTCCAAAGCTGCTTGTATGTCATTCTATGTAAAGAGTAAATTATGCAAAATAAGATATTAAAACACTTTGCAATTCTAAATTGAGCCAATTTCACTATTCAAAAAATTTACAGGTAAAATTTGCAATGCATATTATTATAACTTGATATGATCTCCAACAATGTTTTTTCCTAGATAATAATACAATAATACATCTAAAATAAAAATAAACATTGTTAGTGTAAGTGCTACTTTTTTATCAGTATATTCAATGAAGTAAAAGCTGTCTGGTTCTTCAGACACAAAAAGTGAAATTTGTATTCATCAACATAAGGATGAATAAGCATACCTTCTCTTTTCGTAGCTTGTCCAGAATATCTTCGTGTCCATCTTTAAGAGATGTAACAGATTTTTTATGATCAGTTTCCATTTCATCTAATTTACGTTCTAAGGTACTTTTCGATTCTCGCATCTTCGTCAATTCTGTTTCTAATTCTCTTTGAAGTTTATTCATCTGTTGGAAAGTATATATTAAAATATTTGAATATTAAAAAAATCGATAGTTTTATCAAAGTAAATATAATTATATCAAAGGAAAAATGTTTAAGGCTTAAACAAAGAAACCACATTACATGTTAAGCCAAAAAAATGCATTCACCTGTGTATACAATCTTTCTTTATCTGCAGTAAGGTTCTGGGTTTCCTTCTCAAGTTGAGTTCTTCTTGCTTCATTAGTAGCCCATTTCTTCTCAAGTGATGAAGCAAAATTTTCAAGACTTTGTTTTTCAGCTTTCAAAGTTGCCAAATTTTCTCGCAAATTACCCAGATCCTTATCTGCATTTACTAAACGTACCTGAAAGTATTGAAGTTTGTTACGGGCAGCACTTACAGAAAATGTTGAGATCCAACAAAGTAAATTAATTATACCGGTATTTAAATATTTTTATAGAGACATGAGTAAAATAGTTCGATTTTTAAGAGTTAAAAAGACAAAATTTAAAAGATATTCATCTTTCTCACATCCTAATCCTTTAGGTTGAGTAAATCACTCCACAAACAAGCTGTCCCTTGAGCTGATCAGATTTTTTCTTTGAAAGGAAAACAACTAAATATGACAGATGTATATAAACAGTATATTAATCCACCATCCATCAAAGATAACAAATTAACATATCAACAGAATTCTAAACTAACTATTTTCTGTAAAACAAAAAAAAACTTTTATAGTATTTTACTATGCAAAAAATGCAAACATGATCTTATCAACAAGGTCCTAAGTACAACCTCTTTTGCTCACATTTGCTTTCACATTTCAAAAAAAGTAATCTGCATGCACAGTGTGTAGAATTTATTTGGTTGATAGAAGTCTATAATACAACAAAGAAACTATAAAATATAAAATAAGCAATAACTAAAATATGGCAACAGTCTAAAATATGATTTTTTGGAGTTTGATAAAGGTATTCTAAAAAAGCAGGTTGAGTGACTGTTCTTTTTAAATAATTTGAACATTCCAATTAATATTCATTTTTTATTAGTCAGAGTTTGTATTTTTAAAAGTGTTTGTATTTGTTTGTTCGTGTTCATATTTATTGCTCACTATAACAATAATAAATTTAATATTCATAAAAGGATCAATTTCACTGTGAAAAAATTGTCATTATAAATTATTAATTATCAACTATATTCTTATGCTCAATTCATATGCATCTCGCATAGCTTCTAGTTTAATAAGCTTTGCATTAGCTCAAACATCTTAAATACCATAATACAACCTATCAAGATAAACTTTGCATTAGCTCAAACAACCTTAAAATATCATAAGATAACCTATTAAGAAGAATCTAAATAAAACTCACGCAGGTGTTTGT
The DNA here is from genome assembly GCA_031471125.1 of Archaeomysis grebnitzkii. Lineage (NCBI taxonomy): Eukaryota > Metazoa > Arthropoda > Malacostraca > Mysida > Mysidae > Archaeomysis > Archaeomysis grebnitzkii. The sequence goes on along the minus strand of JARUHE010318376.1, from coordinate 7,475 downwards.
CGGATTAGTTTAAAAAACTTTCGCCCAATGAGCTTAGTTTTTAATATAGAAAACTTACTTCACTAATTTGAATGTAAAATGGTATCTAATAATCAGAGCAAACCAATATAGTTCAGTAAAATCAAAATCGAGACCTTCATCTATCATTTTATTGATTAAAAACTGAACAAAACTAACATTTAGTTTCACCTAAAACGTAGAGATGAGATGATGAATTGATTTACACATATATGTTATCATACAATATCTGTAGAATGGATAACCTAAAAGTTGTAGCATTTAAAAGTTAGTCCAGAAATGAAACCTATTCACTAAGCTAGCCATAATGACTGTGAATGATGTGAAACTTTATAAATATAAATTTTGTGAGATAAAATGACCATTGACAATGATAATCATATAAGCCGCTTGAGTTAAGCAAGACAATCGAAGGGTTGGCATTCACCATTTGCCACTGTAAAACTTACATTCACAATGGATGATGAGATAGACAAGTCTTTCAAGAAAATATATTTTTGTGAAGTTATACAAATATATATAACTTATATACAGTTTTTTCTGAACAAGGTAATTAAATTGTTATTTATAATAAGCCGTAAGCCCAACCTAATATTTACATAATTTATTCATTTACATAAAATATACTCACCAATAAAGAGACCTGGAAAGTTGATATGAGTTAGCAATTTATATTTCATATTAAGATAGTTTATTTTTTTTAATGTTGATAGATTTACCAAAAAGTAATGCCACAGATGAGAACACAGACAGAAAATTAGAACTTTGCTACACTAAGCTCGACACTAGGCAAATTAAAAGAAATACTAAAATGAAGTAACATTTATGCTCTTCCCTTTTTGAAGATGTGACATAGAATAAAAAATAGAATATATAGAATACAAAAATATTTCTTTAAAAGTTGAAAAACAAAAATGTAAATCTGGTAATGGGAATGTTCTAAAAATATATAATTTTTCAAGTTTCATAGTCCATGTTTTGATTTATTCATTTCTTGTTGAGATAATTTCTGTTCATATTAATAGATAATAAATATTATTTTCTTAATTTAGCAAAATGTATTTAATTTTAAAACAATGCTATACAAAACTGCAATGCACCAAGGTCCATTCAAGAAACTTGGACAACTGCTTTAAATCTTTATCTTGAGATGAAATGTATAGTTTATATTTATATTTATGATAACTTATCCTGAATACTGTAAGGATGAAATAATTAAAAATATTTCAAAGATTGTACAAAGCAATCTTTTGGTCGATAGGAACTTGTAAATTCTTCTTGAAACTATCTAGGGTGTTTAGCTGATCTATAGCTCCTAGAAAAAATCTCAAACATAGTTATGCTCTAATAATTAATTCTAGAAAAATAAAGATAACTATTACATTAATTTAGATAAAGGAAATTGGGCAAACACTGGGCACTGCAAACTTAAATTATTCAATACCACGAGATTAGGTGATTAGTATCTTCTAACATTTAGTGGGTTAGGAGGGAAACTATCTTTTTTTTACACATGTAAAGGTCAGGTGGGATGGACATCTAAGATTAGGTGTAAATGGTTATCTAAAGTTACGTGGGGATAGTTTTCTAAATTCAGATTACAAATATGATTAATGAAGACCCTCCAAAAGTAATGAAAAATCTCCCGTGCAAGTCCCTAGGTGCTAAACTCAATCATTTTTGGTTAAATATAAAACAAATCTAGAAAAACATTAACTTTAGGAGTTTCCTTAAAAAAATTACCATCTGAATGAAATTCCATTATGTAATGCCAAGATGCATTAATAATTATGTAATGCCGAGATGCATTAATCATTCTGTAACGCCGAGATACATTAACCATTCTCAAAGCAAGAGAAAAAGATTGGGTGGACCAAAAGAATTTTTTAATCAAGTTAATATAATCTACAAAAGCATTTGAGGCTTTAAGTTATGTCATAGACATCCATGCAGTGTTTTCTGAAGCTTTTAATCAAACTCAATTAAATGAGGTTTACCTTTGAAATTAAAAAAGCTTTGTGAATATCTCTTTTACAATATAATTATTTAACCATTATAATGTTGGGTTTAACACGTACCCTGCGTATTGGGGCACATATGTGCCAATGCTATAGGCCTATAAACTATTTAAAATTCGGGGAACGTGTTAAGGAAGTATTTTAAGCAGGGATAAGCAATTATATACTGTTTAATTTCTCTATGATGTAGGACATTATAGAAAGTTTTAGTCTTAAGTAAAAATTTTACCCAAAAATCATAACAGAGCATTTAAAAAAAGCACTAATTTTTAATAAAATAAAATTTTAAAACTGATTGATAATTGATGATGCATTTGAGGTTTTAAGAAAAGTAAATAAACTGAAAACTATAAGAAATATAATTTCAATAATATCCATCGTTTTATTTTTGTTAAAATCTACAGAAGACAAACTCAAAATAATTTCAGCATTCGAGATGATAACTTTTTTTTACAAAAATATATAAATAAAACATACAAGTTTTGAAAAAAAAACAGAACAATCAGACAAGGAGAATTTTTCAAAGGGATATAATGGCTTGAATACATCATAAGAAATTTGGATCAGTATACTTTAGGGTCTCAACAATACAGAGCAGAATGCACTTCAACTTTAAAACTATTTACACGAAGTCAAAAATTAAATTACTCGCCGAAAATAATATTTCGAATGACACCGTCGACGCGGCAATCGCGAATTTTTACTGCCCCCAGAAAGCAGAAGTTCCATCTGTTAAGAAAATCGGCTCATTGGAGTAGACAATTGACATTTTATTTAATTACTTAGAGATTTATACTCGTAGTCATTATGTTTATAACATATCTTACAGCACATTAACCGTACTGTTATAAATTATTCAAATGAATTAGGACATTGCATATTCAAGGAACTGCAAAAACTCAATCTTTTTATACAAATTGTTGTACCTTTAAGAAGCATTTTAACAAAAACATCTAGAAAGAATTTATATAAACTTGAATAACTTAATTAATTATAGAGAATTAATGTCCCTTACTTAGTTTTACTAATAAGTGAACATAAAATTATCTTACAACCTTACTTATAAAGAAAAAAATAATGAATATGAAATAACATTAAATTTTCTCACATTTTCATTAATTAAAGCAATTAAAATTAACTATATTAACTGAATTTTATTTAACCTAATTTTTTTATCTATTTATTTTTTTTTTATTTAATTTGACTAGAATCTATGTAGTTAAATATTTAATTTGACTTACAATTGTATTTATTTATTTTATTTGACTTTAATTTATTTAATTCATTAATTTAATTTATTCAACTTATTTAATTTTTAACAAGTTTTCAAAATTTAAATGTGAAGCATGCAAAAATTATGGTAATGATTGCGCAAACAGTAAACATTATTGAGTAGAAAAACGTTTTACTCAATAAGTTAAAAGCTTAAAAGGTTAGGCAAACAATGAAACGTTCAAACATATATGTAGCATATATTTTCTATGTAACCGAGAAATAATTAATTATCTGGAGTAGTAATGCTCTGTATATAAAAAGTTAGGTTGCCAACTGAAAAGCAGATGTAGGGTAACTAACTTGCCAATAGAAAAATAATTCAAAAAAGTAAAGTGTTTATTTTGCGATATTGTAAGATGAATATTACAAATAATAAGATAATATAAAAACAAGTAAAAAATAACTTAATCTGTGTTTTGGAAAATAAAAAAGGTGAATAATTTCAAATAATAAATTTGATGAAGATAATTGTTTAGTCTTATAGTATGGACGTACTTCAGTAACGCCACCACTATTTAATGCACAACCACATGGAATAAAAACAATTATAAAACATAGGTCAAATCAATTTAAATTTGACCTCATAAATAATTAATTATAGATACATTTAATTTAATATAACATAATCATAATTACCATGAAACTTAAAAAAGCAACAATTAAACCTTCAACTATAAATTTAAATTTGTTTGAACAAAAGAAAAGATTTAAAAAATAAAATTAGAAGAAGAAATAGGTAAATAAACAACAAAAACAAGAGACATTACTTCGATAATTGGCTCAAGGCATTTGAAGTAAAGGCCAAACTACTTCTTTACAACGAATATGAACAGAAACTATGGCATTGAAAGAAAAAAGTTAAGCTAAGCCTATGTTTGCTACCATGAAAACAACATTAAACAGAACTACCAATACAAATTTTTTAATGCATTTGTAGGCAATATTAAATGTAGAAGAATGAACTCACTTCCATCTCGGCATTGTCCTTCGTCAAGTTTTCTTTGTCCATATTCAGCTGTTCGATGACTTTGTTCCTTTCAGAGACGTAGATGTTCAGCGAGTCCAACTCTCCCTCTAAGGCAGACTTGGCTCTTTCAATGGTGGTAAGGTGACTGTGAATTTCATTTCTCTCTCCGATCGCATCACTTAACTCCAACTCAATCTAAAAAACACTTTTGTTTTAAAAAAAGAATTGTCAAGAAAATCCTTGACATCAAGAAATAAATATTACGTTTCAGAAAAAAGGTATAAATCAATTTGTAACAATATAATAGCTATGAATCAACTAAATATGCATAATAATTAGAAATCAACATTTTTTTTCAGTAAAATAGTTATAGATTAATATATATCCGACAATGAGTTTACCTTAGTAGTTTTTTACATATACTTCATAAACTGTAAGGGAAAAAAATGAAAAGTTTCATATTTTGGCTCTAAAAATGAACAAAAAGGGCCACCATCGTTTTTATATAAATTTTAAAACTAAAACTAACTTTGACAATTCTTTAAATAATGCTAGTTTGCTTGAATTCCTTTCCATAAAAACAGATTTCAATGATGTGACTTCTGATTCAAAGTTAGTCAAATGTGCAAATACTACACATATGTGTAGGCTACATTCTCACAAAAAAATCAAAACAAGTTACCTTTTCCTTCTCCGATGCCAACAAGTTAATTTTTTCATTGAAATTTGTAATTAAAGATTCTTGAGCATTTCTCTCGGCTTCCATAGCTTCTAGATCATCCTTTAACCGCTCAATTTCTGCTCTCAACTCAACTTTGTCGGTGCTAAGAGCAGCTCTCTCTGATTCAAGGGAGGAAATCTTTGAAGCAAGTTGAGACTTATCTTGGCCTAGATTTATATTATATGCCTCGACCTGTGAAGCAAAAAAAAATCATTTTATCAAATCAAATATTTGAAGGGCGAGACCTAGATGCTCAGTTTTGCCCTTAAATAAAATCCAAAACAACAACAACAAATCAAATAAGAAAATTTAAAAAAAAGTAATGAATTATATAAAAATTTATTAACATTAAACAAACAAGCATGAACACAGCTCCATGAGTTTATCCCCAAGTATTAGGACAAAAGCCATCAAGATTAGATCGAGTCCAAGACCTCACAAAAGGCCAATTGTTAAAATTTGTTTTACATAAATTTTCTATAGAAAATGTTTTCCTGAAGAATTGATAGCTCGACTCAGTCTATTTTGAAGTTGAAGTAAAATAAAAACATAAATTTACATTTCTCCTGAGGCTCGTTATGAAACAAAGTTTTATAAGAATAATTTCTAAACAAAACTTCCCCGAATTAAAGTTCTTCAGTTTAGGTTCTACACAAGTGTATGTAAAATGAAAGTTTGTGTTGACCATAAATTTTATAGAATTAGGTAAATTATTTAAAAAAAAAGTTTTATAAAAATATTTCTTAAACACAAATTGTTAACTCTGAATGTCATGGCCAGGTAAAAAATCATGATCCCTTTATAGAACTGTACTTTGTCTGAATTAAAAATTTTTTTTTAAAATTTATATTAAAAAAATAAATTAAAAAATGTATTACCAATATTATAATTTTTATAGATCATTAATTGATACTGAATTGGGTTCAAAACAATGAACAAACATGTTGTTAGTGTAAAACCAGTTAAATTAACCATGTCTATAGATGAACCTTAAAATCCAGGGACGGTTTATTCCAAAAAAGGGTTTTGAGAGCAGAATAAGAACAGAATTGAACAAACCTTCACCAAAGCATCTCTTAATTCCACTTCCTGCATCTGGGAAACGGCTAACTTCGTCTCTAATTCGGATCTTCTCTTTTCCATAGAGCGAAGTTGTTCGGAAATTTCAGATTTGTCTATGTCGAGTCTTTCTTCAGACGATTTTGCCTTCCCAAGAGATTCACTCAACATAGAAACCTTAGAAAGATGAAAATTTATGAAAAAAACACATTTTTACTAAAGAAAACCTTTGTTTGTCAATTAGAGTTGTTTTACCTCTATGATTTGTTATAGTTTTTAAAAATATAAAACCTTTTTCTTGTAAGTTTTTGACTCCCACACATTCCAAACTATGTTGTTCTGTCATAATTTTTCGCACTAATTAGAAAAATTGATGTTGCATAGTGGGAAGAAATTAACTTCCCCATGTTAATAACATTTATATTTTATAGAGGAGTACAATTGCCTTTTTATATCATACACATTATATCGATCATCCTCCTTATCTAAGCATTTTGTCTCTCAGTTAAGGGGAAAACAATTATTTTTAAATATTTAAATACTTCTTAATTTTACAAAAAATTACATTACCTGTTGTTGTGCATTTGCTAGTTCGGAATTGAGGATCGATATGGTGTGTGAATTTTTTTGGCATTCTTCTTTTTCTCTGTTTAATTTAGATGACAAATAATTTCGTTCTTCTGTCCAAGAAATTTTCTCCTTTTCCAACTCAGACACTTGCCTAATCCGACGCTCGGTCTCTTCTTCCACCGTTTTAAGCTATTGTAAACAAATTCTTTAGCAACATAATTTGTTTTGCAAAAAATGTAGAAACATTGAAAAAAAAATTTGTAAATTGTGTTATCAAAACTAAATATTTAAATAATACTCCTTTATTCCAATACAACATAACCTAGATTTTATTATTTTGAGTTAAAAAAAACGATTATATTATATTAGCTAAAACTAAAAGGTCATTTAAGAAAAAAGAAATCAATGTACCTCCGTTTTCAAAGTGAGTTTGGTCTTCTCCAGATTGGACCTTTCAGCAGTCACAGCATCCAAATCTTCTCTGAGCCGATCTTTCTCTCTGGACACCTCCTCTTTCAACCGTGTGATGGAGTCGAGCTCATCCTTCAACTCGTTGATGGTGGTCTCCAGAGTTCTTTGGGATGTCTCAGTGCTCTCATATTGCTTCTTTAGAGAGCCCAACTGTTCTTTGGATGACACTAGTTTAAGCTGAAATGAAATTAAAAGTACTTTAATTAAAAGTTTAATGAAAATAAAATACTAGCCATAGATGCTGCAATCTTGCGTGACTGTAATACAATAAATATTTATTTTATGAAAAAAAATTGTTGTGGTAATGTTGGTTAGATAGTTATTATAAACAACTTTGATTCAATAAAATTTTCTGTAACTCTTCAAATAAAAAACT